>APFE031741987.1:183449-224392 GCA_000404065.3 Pinus taeda | reverse complement strand
CATTCTGTAAATTTTCCAGAATTTGTGTTTTCAGCAAAATTTATTTTTCCAGCTTGTTGAATGTATGGTTATGGGAAATGGCATTTAACTACATGGGAGAAATAAGGAGAAACTGAAAACCGGGGTGGGAAAACAGAAATTTTAACATGCATCTCCATATGAATCGGAGATGCATGTAGATCCTCTGCAATGGTCCCGATGGTGGAATGGATGCTGTCATGACATCGTACAAGTGCTGGGACACCTGCCAAGAGTGTGGGGGCTTGCTAGGCATAGTGTACCAACCATGTCACCATCGTCCCAAAAGTGGATTGCTAGTAGTCTTTGAACATCCATGAAGGTCTATGGAGTGTTGTTTGTTGCTGTGGAGGCCCATGGCTCTCTATACACAACCTACATGTGCCAATGTGGACCTCTGGGGGTCAGGATCCCATATAGGGAAGCCAAAACCAAATGGAAACCATTTGCAATCCTGCATAAGATCCAGTGCGTCCGCTAGGCTTCTAGTACAATCAGTCATTAAAATAATCGGGTAAAGGAGCTTACAAACCATGGATGACAAGGTGGGTACTTCATAATGGCATGCCCTTCAGTAGTGGGCTTTGGCATGTGGTAGTGTCTCCAAACTCCAAAGAGGGTTAGCCAAGGACCTTATTAGGTGGTTTCAACCCTTAGAGGGGATAGTATGTCCAAGGTACATCCTTCTAATGAGGGTGGCATGTGACAAATAGGTGAGATGGAATAGGGAATGAGAGGGACAACCTTGGGCCACAAAATGGGGCATAGGGGTAGCTAGTTAAGGGGAAGCCCACAACTGGCTATATAATATATAGGAGGGAATAGTTGTGGTACGTGAGGTGCCCCAAGCATGAAATTTCCACCCTCCGTTATATGCCTTTTGTCTTTTATGAATTTTCTTTAATTAACTGCTCAGGGTTCAAAGGACAAGAGCATGATGTGTATAATATAGCAGTCATTACCCCTTTTGAGGTAGGGTGGTTCATTTCCCTCTAGGGGTTGGAACAATCATGGGTTCCTGAATGATAGTGATGGCTCATCTAGGCCCTATGGAACTTGGGTGGTGGATGGGGGTAGAGCTCATGTGTCGACTTTTGCCCACGTGCTAATTATTTTTTGTCCCGACCATCTTTTGCATTTTGTGGTACAATTTCCTATTAAATGTGGCCATTTATGCTTTTCACTTTTTCTTTAAATTGCTTCAACCTCTAGGGCATCATTCTAGGCTTGACCCAAAGTGGGGGCAAGGGGGTAGGGAGGCTATCCCTATGTGGATCCAGAATGGGAATATGGACCCAGGTGGGAGAAAAGATGAATGGGGTTATAGTTAGTAGAAAGGGAGTGATATGGGCGGATGAAGGAGCGGGACCACACAACCAAAATCAGGGTTTCCCAACTAGTACCACCCTAGAATCAAATGGTCAATAAAGGAGATCCCACGAGATTAAGATCAAGGGTAACAACCCAAAAAAGATCAAGAGGACAAGAGCACAAACTAAGACTACTCTTTTCGCCAAATCCCCCCATCAATCCATACCCAGAGATATCCAGATATCCATGATAAGTAAACCCAATCTCAACTACCAAATGACAAGACATACCTTTAGATTCAGGAGTCCCACCTTCAAACATACGATCAATATATGTGGGTGAGGGACCACATGGCTGGCTCAAGTGGCATAGAAGTGGCACAATGAGCTAGTAAGAGGCATCAAGGGACTGTCGGCTGAGACTCATCATGGAGAAAAATTTCTCTTGGGTATATCACCCACAAGGTGGTGGGTAACAATGACCATGATGATGGGTACAATGATGTTGATTTTGATGATGAGGATTAATGACTCATGAGCTACCTACCACCTTGAGGCTTGTAATTGTTTTGTATTTTCTAGTTCTATTTTCCATTGGCATTGCTACTACCTATGTAACACATTGTGATTTTGATGACTTAATGAGAAAACTACAATGTCTTGTCTTTCTCCTTTTGGATCATTGATGAATATGTATTATCATTTATGTGACAATTGTATTTATATTCATAATGTTACTTTGTACAATGCAAAACTTACATCTAGATGAAGATCTATGTTTGAATCAATGGATTTGTATCGTGAATGAAAATTTGTGTAAGAAATATCTAACTTTTAATCTCTCTCTCTCTCTCTCTCTCTCTCTATATATATATTATATATTTATAATAATATATTATTAAAAAAACAAATAACGTGTCCTATTCCGGGGGGTCAACATGTCCGTGTCTGTGTTCGACACTCTAATCCTCATGTCCTTCGTGCCCCCATGTTAGGCGACTTAGGTCACCATCAATCACAAGTCTTTATTTACTTTGTTCTTTAATCATTCTCATCTTGCTTCCACAGTTTTGACAACCTTCATTATGTGCTTGCAACACTCACCAACAAGTACAAACAAGAAAAATATATAAAGACAAGAGCATGATGTCAATCTTGTCAATCTAGGGTTTCTATGATTTCTCACAAGTGTACTTCTAGGGTTCTAGTTACAAACCCTAGATATTCCTTGATTCAATCCTTATATGGGTTTCTACTTATAGTGGAAAATCCAATCCTAGGGTTTTGACTTCGAGCCCTAGGTTTCATTCTAATTCAACCCTTGTTTAGGGTTTTACCACATACCCTAGACTATCCTTTCAAAATTTTGTCCCAAACCCTAGATGTTATTTTCCTAGAGCTAAGGTTTTCTAACTTAATTTAGATCCTCAAGGAATTCAAATACATGCAAAGGATCAACTGTGAAACCCTAGAAACTCCTATAACTATATCTATGTAGACCCTTTCAAATGATCATCACCATAATCTTGATACATAACATGAAATGTATATAACAATTATACATGCCTCTACAACTTTACCTGTCCTTTTATGCATTGATCTCGTCTCGATTCTCAAGTCAACTTTATTCATAAGAGATAGCTTCAGGTCGACTTCATTGATATCACCCTTTCTTGAACCAGGTCATCATACTTCTTGGAGATGATCCAAACAACTGTCCATCAACCATCATTGTCAATAATTGTCAAGCTATATGTTAGTGTCATGACCATCTAGTCACTGCCATGTAGGTTATAGTCATGCCTTTGTCATCACAGATCACGGTTTTATTGTCAAACAAGGTCACTGGTATGCCATAGAGGACATGGTTATCATAACTCTTCATAATCATATAAACCAAGATCACTTGCTCATGCACATTATAGTCATTCCTCATTGATGTATATAACATACGCCTCCAGGTCATTGACTGTTCATACTTCAAGTTTGAACCTCAGGAATACTGTGCGTGCCTAACGAAAAAAACCATAGGAATAACATTGCCTCACAATTTACTGAACTATACGAGCCATAACATTGCGCCTCGAAATAATGAATGTGATCTACTGAATGACTATAGAGAAGGATGCAAACAAGAAGATAACATGATCTAGCTAACTTCAGAAGTACGTTATGCGGGCCTTGATAGATGTGAGGTAAATGCATATAGGAAAGCTACTGTAATTGGAAGCAAGCCACAAAAAAGTTTGTGTGCCATATGATCCCCAAAAAACATTTGATGCTAGAGTATAATTCGATACCCACTTAAATATGTTGCGATATCATGCCACCACAAAGCGAGGTCAATGCGAGTCATCAAATATGAGTAATAGAGTGCACCATTGAGCGTGCCACAGAGTATATCATCGAACCATAGTGGATGTGTTGTAGAGACCAAGCCTTTGTATCATGCCTTCAAGAAATGTGAATCACAGAGGAGAAATACAAACTACATAATGTCAACCTTGAAGTATATAAGTATTGCATTCCACAGAGCAAGATCACATATACGACACCATAAGAATCACAAAATGAAGATGCCGCAGAGCATTAGATGCGATGTCCCGATCGATTTATGAGGGTCACAAACCAAAATTCGAGTTATAGCAAGAAAAGCGAGCCACAAGCCACAGTAATGTAACATTCTCATTATCACTGTCATATGCAAGTGCGAGATTCACAAAGATAATTCCAAACCATAGTAATGTGTGTGAGCTACTATAATTTGTATGAGCCACAATATATAATTTGTGATGCGACAGATTATGTACATGCAAGCCATTGGAAGTCAAATGACCCTTTACTTTTAGCCAATGCCTTGAGTGCAAGCTTTTAAGATTGAACCATTATAAAATATGCCATACAATCTACACCACAGAAAAATACAGGTTAAGGCATTTTTTTTGTAAGATGCAGACCATAATCGAGCCATAGAGATAGACCTTTGCATCATTACTGAGATTAGGATTTATGTCACAGAAGAGATCCAAAATTTCTTCTAATCCACAAAAGCTGTAGCAATTTGTCAACAATAGTCACAAAAATTCACCCACTAGATGCACCAGACTTTGATCCAAATGCCAACAGTGTGATCTTCGGGCCTCCTTCTTCAAGACTTACCTCTGATACCATGTTGAGAAATTAGGAGGCTAGCAATTAAGTTAGATTTCTCTTTTCTTTGATAATTGTGAATTTATTGGCATTTTCTTATTATGCTTTTCTTCTTTCATCAAGCAATTACCAAACGTAAAAACATGAAGATCACAATACGAAATAAACAAAAGATATAGTCTCCAAGCTAGGGCAAAACCCCTTCAAGGAGAAAACCCAAAAAATTCTCTTCTTATAGAATCAAATCAAAGTGAGATATCCAAGACCCATAACCAACCCTCTAGATGCCAAGTGAAACCCTCCTTCTACACCACAGATCTATCAACAAGAGACCAATAACAAATCTTCAACAAGGCAAAAATTCCACAAATCAAATATGAAGAGAAACCCTTCCTCAATCTCAGACTTCGGCCCTCCTCTTCTTTGCTATTCCTTCCTATGATATTTTAGACCAACTCCTGCGAATTGTGTGTGTCCAAATGAGAGCCAACTTCCCTCTATTTATACTGTCCAGAGGGGTTTGAATGGACATGTCCTTTGGGGGTAGGGCCGAATTGGCATCTAGAGTGGTTTTTTGACCCAAATTACTTATTTAAAAATTCTTTTTCCTTTTTCTTTATAATATATCCAAATAGGACTCTTTGACTCATCATATCCTAGAGGCAGGAAGAACATGCTTAACTAATAAAATAATTTCTTGAGCATGAAACCCATGCTTGAAAAATAATTTTTTCTTTTTCTTCTTTTTCATAAAATATACAATGATATAAGTACAAAGATCATTATGAAGACCGAACCTAGTTACATTTTCTAACAATTAAAGTGTTAAAAGCCCAAGAGAAATCTTTGAAAGTGAGAAGAATGTTATTAAAAACTAGAGTTAATCCATGAGTCTAGTGCCATAGGGTTGAGTAAAGGGTTTGTGGAGCACTGTAGTGCACTATAGATAACTTATGGAGTGCTATACATTAGGTTGGGGCCTTGAAATGGCTTCAAGAAAGAAAGATTTGGAGTAAAGAGTGCATTGATGGTGACTTGGAGGGTGCTATAGTGTGTCATTAAGGATTTATGGGATGCTATAGCGAACCACTAAGAGTCAAGAGGGCCCTACAGGGGATAGAAAAGGAAAAAAATCATATTTAAATTTTGAAAAAGAGCTTGTGGCACTGATTAAGAGATCTTCTGGGTGCTATGGAGGCATGGGTCAAATTTGAACTTAAGGAGGCTCAAGATAGGCTAAAACATAAGCCTCTAGTGCATCATTGTGGAGAGCAACATGGTAAAAAAAGGTCAAATTATGGCTTTTTTGAGCCTTGGTTTTGGAGTGTAGTGCACACTAATTGTTGATTTCTGGTAGCTTTGGATGTGCACTAGGCCTCAAAATTTGCAGGGAGGTTAGGACACATGTAATCCAGAATACCCATAAATTGTTTTGGGAAATTTCACCTGGAGACAGTTTTATTAAAATAATTAATTATTTTTAATGGATGCCTAAGTCTAAACTTAGGAAATTAAAATAATTAGAGGGTACTAATAAAAATTGCGTGTGAATCTTCTAAAAAAAGACGGAGATTGTGTCAATATGATCTGAGCCATTGATTAGAATTTAATCTGGGCCATTGATTATTCAACGAGAAGATTATAAGGACTTTGATGGGCATTTGGAAAATACACCAGGCAGATACTTAGTTGCCCAAGAAAATTGATTTTCTCACTGGCTAAGGCTCGACAAGAGGAAATCGAATCAGAGGGTGAGTTGCAGGTGAGAGAGAGAGGGTATCAACAATAGTCGAGAGTGCAGGAAACGACAGGAAGAGGCAACACAGAAGAGGGAAATAGATCACCAGCGCAAAGGTAGTGACGCAGGGACAACGCAGAGGGTGACACATTGTCCTTTCAAGTGTCAGAAATTGACTATGGAGTGGAGAAATTTATTTGTAAAATTTCTCTCAGTGACATTCTATTTTGCTATCCGTAGATTGTACATGAAATTTTGCTGAATAATAATAAAAGAAACCCTCATTTACTACACCGGTTTTCGCACATTGGGTTTTTCCGAGGACAATTGTCCAAAAGTAACTGTGTTAATGTGTTATTGTCAAGCTAGTATTTTCCTTACATTTATTTTCCGTAGTAATTAATTTTGTGAAGACTGTAGTGTATGTATTTTGATTTGTCGTAGACAACTGCAAATAATTTGTTTCAGTAAATTAACAAATAGAAGAAATATTATTAGTTGTTGTAGTAGGATTTGGAATTTCCAAATTTTCATGCTAATGACTTGTGGTGCGCTATAGCACATCCTTGAGGACTTATGGTGCTCTACACAAACTGACTTATCTCCTGAACTGCAATAAACTAAGTTAAGAACCTCCTCCAAGAATTACCTTTAGTAGGCCAAAAATGTAGTTTTATTTGAGGTCTTTTGACTAATAAACAAAGCTCTCTTAGGCTCACAAATCCCCATCCAACACTTCAAGTTAAGAAGGTTGCTCAGAGCTTTAGTGTCCCCTATATCTTGAGCAGGAGCCATGGTTTCTACTTACTTAATTTCCTCCTTAAGGTTAGCAAGAAGGGAAAAATTATTTAGGAGACCCAAAGAAATTTACTCAATTTTGATATTAATAAATAAAGGGGTGAATTATAATTAATAAGGGGCAAAAAGTCACTTAGGAGGAAAAAGTGACTTCTTCAATAAATATTAAAATAAATTATAATATTAAAAGAAGATCTAAAAGTTTGGAGAAGACTGGATGAAAAATTATAAGAGGATGGTGGAGCTCATTTGCTAATCATTCTATCCAAATTTATCAGAACCGAACCAATGATTGAACTGGAAAACCTTGTGGACCCGGAACTGGTAAACAAACCGAACCAAAAAAGAAGTTTACCAAAAACACATAAAATATTCATATTTTAAAGAAAAACATATATACTCATGTGCATCCATATGAATCCAAACGATTTATATACACATATATGCAAAAGTTCTCATTTATATAGCAAGTAATAGTGCATATAACCAAAATAACACTTAGTGCAAAACATCGCTGAACCAAAAAACATCAAGAAGCAGGCTCTAAAAGGCCTTTATAGTCCAAAATAGCATGATAGTATGATACTATAGTCTTCAATACTAAATATACAACCTATAAGTGCTAATTGTCATCATCAGAATCATCATCTTGATGTTGAAATTTCTAAGTCTGACATGTTAGAAATCCGTATTGCATTATCTGGTTTAATTTCTCCTACTTGTTTATTCCATTAACAAGTTATTTGTAAATATATATACTGAAATAAACACAAATGCAACCTTAACTCATATACAGATCAACAACTGAAATAATTGAGACAAATGCACAAGGGACAACATTATTTTTGGACAATCGTCCCTAGAAAAACCCAATGCGGGAAAACCGGTGCAGTGGATATGAGGGTATTATTATGATGCAATTTATGAATACATCTAGGGTGCCAGAAATGGCTCACCCAACAAAGAATGTCCTCGGCAGTAGTACCTCTCCTTGGAGACAGATATTCCAGTTGATCAATCACCGGATGAACGATCCCATAACAACAATGGCAACTCCTTAGCTGGACAACGAAAGCTTCTCCAAGCTTCTCAGTTGCTCTACATCACTTTGCAGGGACTGCATCACCCTTCCCGGCTTACCAACACTCAGTCTGCCCCACAAAAAATCTCTCGGCACTACCTCATGGCCCTGCCTCAGCTCTGCTAGCCTTTGCGCAGCTACTGAAGCCTCTGCGTCACCCACACTGGCCTCTTTAGCCTCTGTGTAGCTCCCTGTTGCCTTTGCGTCAGCCTCTCCAAGCTCTGCGCTGTCTCTGTGTGTTAACTTTAGATATGTTCTATGCTTAGAGCAATTTATTTCAATTTTCACATTTAACTCAATATCTTTTCCAAATTAGCAATTGTAGAATTTTCTCACTGTAGATCAACAAATTATGCAATATAGTAAAGCAAAATAGTTTATCTACTTCTACAAACAAACTTGCGGATCTTAATCAATTTTGAGCAAGATCAAATAGAACACATATAACAGAGAATGAGAAAGCAATCACACATGAACACAGAAGAATACTCTGGGGAAAGCCTCAGCTAAAAACCTTGATCTTTTGTATTATCATACAAGTGGAAATATGTTCGGATTACAGAAAGATTTAGTTCACAAGCTATCCAGCTCTCAGTACAATCCCTCAATGTTGCTCATAGACTAAATAGACACAACATATGCTCTCCCTCAGTCCTCCAAGCCTCCTATTTCCTTGTGTAGTTTCTCCTGGGTCCTTAGGCTGCCCCCTGTGTGAATTGAATTCTCACTTAACTCACCAAGCTCAGAGGTAACTGCACAATCTCCAAGGAATGAATTCCTTTTGCATGCAAGAGATATCCTTAATGGAATATTCCTGCAACTATTAGTACATTGTCCCATCATTTGATCTCAACTGGGTTTTTGACTGAACTGACATGCATGAGTTATTTATGAGAGAATATTCAGTTATCTGAAGTGCAATAGTTACATGCATGCATGCATTAACTAACTGAACTCACAATCAGTTCCACAAACTGTTGGAACTAATCTAACTGGACTTAACTCAGTTAATTGAGCTAACTAATTACAACTCAAAGTACAACTCATCCTGATTTCCTTAATCAAGGGATAACTTCCTCAATCAAAGGGGAAACTGTTGCATGTCTTCACATAGACTTCATGTTTGATTTTCTACAACTAATTAACTCAAGATGAATTAATTAATTATTTTACAAACAACTGCTAAGATCAAAATTCGAATTTTAATTCTCAGTTTTAGTTCAGGGACTAACTAAAATTGGAATGTATCTCGAATGCTATTTAAAACAATGCTACTTTTAGCACTTTTATTTTTAGCGTTTCTTCTTGCTATTTTCAACACTCCCTCTCAACAAGAAAGGTATTATCAGTCACCCCAATCCTGTCTCTGTGGAATTCGAACTTGCATTTTGACAATGCCTTAGTCAAAATATCTGCATCTTGTTCCTCGGTCGAAACATACAACAACAAAATGATCCTCTTCACCACACAGTCTCGAAGATGATGATACTGGATATCGATGTGCTTGGACCTGTCATGAAATACTGGATTCTCAGAGAGTTTGATACAACTCTGATTATCACAGTAGATCACAGTTGGATCCATCCTCTGACCAAATAGTCCAACTAGAATTTTCCGCATCCAAATGGCCTCACATGCTGCCTGATTGGCAACCATGTATTCAATGTCTGCTGAGCTAAGTGCAGTTGACTTTTGTTTCCTGTTGTACCAAGAAACTGTAGCTGAACCAAGGTTGAAAATTCCTCCGAAGTGCTCTTCAGGTCTGATGGACTCCCTGCCCAATCTACATCTGTGAAGCCTTGAAGCTTCACTCCCTTTGTCCGTCTGTACCACATTCCATACTGAGATGTGTCTCTGAGGTATCTCAGCACATGCTTCACTGCCTTCCAAAACAGCTTGGTAGGCTGAACCATAGCTTGACTCAGCTGGTTCACCGCAAAGCACAAATCTGGTCGTGCGTTCACTAGATAGATCAATGAACCCACAAGCTGCTGATAAATAGTAGCAGCTACTTCCTCCCCTGAAGTAGGATCCTCCTTCCTCTAGTTACCAACTAGAGGAGTCTGCATGGGCTTGCACTTCTCCATGTGGAATCGCCTGAGTATCTCATTGGCATACCTGCCTTGAGATGCAAACACTTTCCCATCTTTCTGCCACACTTCCATGCCTAGAAAGTAGTGCATAAGACCCATGTCTTTGATCTCGAACCGTCTTGCAAGGTCCTCCTTGCAAGACTTGATTAACTGATCATCACCTGTCAATATCAGATCATCAACATAAAGAACAATGATCAATGACTTACCTTCTACCATGATGTGGTAAAGGTTCGGATCTGCTTCACTCTTGGCCCAAACTGGGGAAATAATTGTTGATCCTGGTGTACCAAGCACGAGGTAGTTGCTTTAGCCCGTACAAAGCCCTCTTGAGTCGGCACCCATGTGACTCACGATTGAAGGTCTCAAAACCTTTCGGCTGCTCAATGTACACCTCTTCCTCAATCTTCCCATTGAGGAACATAGTATCCACATTCATCTAATGGATCTTCCAACCCATCTGAGTTGATAGTGCCAACATCAATCTGATAGATGAGTACCTTGCTATAGGAGCAAGAGTCTCATCGTAGTCGATCCCCTTGACCTGTGAGAAACCACGGGCAACAAACATTGCCTTATGTTTCTCAACACTACGATCAACTGCTTTCTTTACCTTGTAAAGCCATTAGGGACTCACCACTCACTCGTCCTCCGGTCTTGGGACAACATCCCAAACATAGTTTCGAACGATGGAGTCATACTCCTCCACCATTGCATCAACCCAGACTGGTTGCTGCACTGCTTCCTCGAATGAAGAAGGTTCAGTCTCTACACGCTCCCCAACTAGGGCCATGTAACCAGTGTACTGCTCGGGTGGCCTACTCTGTCTGTGCTGAGAAGATGGATTTCCCACATTCTCTCTCGCATCCAACGTTAACCTGTTAGCTTCCCTTGAGCGTTTCTGCCCATCTCTGGAAGACTCTACATGAGTGGATGTCTCCACTCCCGGATCCTTTGCATGCGGCTGCTCCACATCAGTCTGAGGCTCCTCCTCCTTAGGAACTAAAAGTTCCTCCTCTGCATGCAATTTGAGCACCCTCTCAAGTGATATTCGCATGGCTTTTTGCTCGTTGAACTTCAGATCTATGTGTACCACTGTCCTCTCACTGGTAGGCAAGAACACTCGATAGTTGTGGGGTGTATCAGTGTACCCCACAACTATTCCCAACTTAGCTGTTGGATCTAGCTTCTTTTGGGCATCTTTGGTCACATGGCAATAAACTGATGATCCAAAGATCTTGAAGTGACTCACATCTGGTCTCTTCCCAGAAAAGGCCTCCATAGGTGTCTTCATTCTTAGTATATGATGCGGGCTTATGTTCTGCAAGTATACTGTTGTATTGCATGCCTCAGCCCACAAATGAAGTGGTAGGCTTTGGTCATGCAACATCGCTCGAGTTGCTCCCACAATCGATTTGTTCTTCCTTTCGGCCACTCCATTCTACTGTGGGTTATGGGGTGCCGTCAACTCCCGTTTAATTCCTTCTATAGCACAAAAGTCCTTAAACTGTTGGGAGACATACTCTCCACCATTGTCGCTACACAAGACCCTTATTTTCTTTCCAGATTCTTTCTCTGCCAAGGCTTTGAACTCACAAAAACTTGAGAAGGTTTGATCCTTCTTCTGCATAAAGTAGATCCAACATCTACGAGAAAAATCATCAATGAAAATAACATACTACCTTTGTTTAGCGGTGGAGGCTGTAGAGAATGGTCCACACATCTATATGAACTCGCTCCAGGATTTCTCCAGCTCTACTGTCTCGATCTTGAAAGGAAGATTTCGCATACTTACCCAAGATACAACCTTTGCATGTATCCATCTGCTCCAGTTTTCCCTTGGGAAGTCTGGTAGAAATCTACTCCATGATCTTCAAGGCCCCATGGTGCAAGTGGCCCAATCTTCTATGCCATAGCTTGCCAACATCTTGGCTCTGCACCAACTCTGCTTCGGAATTCAATGAAGCACAGTCGTCTACCTCTAGCTTGTAGAGATTCTTAACTCGAATCCCAATCCTCTTGGTCTGTCCAGTGCCGATATGCCTCAAGAATGCCTTTCCTTTACTAAAGACTACGTCATAGACTTTGTCTTCCAGCATAGCGACGGACACAAGATTCTTCTTTAGAGCCAATACATACTTTACACCAGTCAGGGTGAGAGGAGCTCCATGCTCCCTCTGAAACACAACCGTACCTTCACCTGAAACACGGTACTTTCCATCATCGCCCATCTCAATCCATATCCGGAGATCCTTCTCCTCCAAGGTATTGAAAAGATTCTTGTCGCCGGTCATGTGGAATAAAGCTCCACTGTCCAGGTACCAAACACATCCCACCATCGATGAAACCATGCATGCGATGAGGGTGAAATCCAATTCGAACTGTGAGGTCAGTGCCTCACTATCTGATCCCTTCGAGGATCCCTTCTTGGATTTCTTTTGTGGACAATTCGTAGTATAATGGCCCACCTGATGACAATGAAAGCATCGCACTTTCGATTTGTCAATCTTCTTCCCACCATGGGAAGAACTGGATTTGGAATGGGATGCCTTCCCTTTCCCTTTCCTCGCCTTACTCGCTAAGGCTAGATTTTCTTCATCATCTTGCTTTGATGAAGATCCATCTCTGGTGGTTCTTCTTATCTCCTCCTACATCAGATCTGACCGAAGTCGTTCCTAATCTGGCAGTTTCTCTCTTCCATTAACCGAGTCTTGGTAGCTATGCCAGCTCTTAGGAAGACCGAGGAGAGCAAGACTCACCATGTCATCATCGGCTGTCGTGATCCCTACACTTCCAAGCTCATCCCTGCAGGTGGTGAGCTTGTTCAGATATGTAGAGATCGTGTCGCCCTCTTCACACTTGATTTTCCGAAGCTTGTATTTCAGTGCCAACTTCCTTTGATCACTGCTGTTCTGACATAGATCCTTCAATGTTTTCCACAGCTGCTGCTGGCTTGGGGACTTCTTGATCAATGAAGTCCTTCAAACCGTTGTCCTCTAATATCGCTTCCATGCGATCCTTGCAGGCTATATAATTCGAGTTGCCATCAAGAGCATACTCAAGTCTCAAACCGTTGAATGCCATTGGTGAAATTTGAGATGTGATAAGAATTCGAATCCTATAATCAGGAATTTCAAACTTCGAACTTCTCCCTTCTTTGTATACTATTCTTCGCTTTGATCACCTTTGCTTCAATACCATGTAGAATTTTCCCACTGTAGATCAAGAGATTTTGCAATATATTAGAGCAAAATACTTGATCTACTTCTACAAACTTGCAAAAGCTTAATCGATTTTGAGCAAGATCAAATAGAACACATATAACAGAGAATGAGAAAGCAATCACACATGAACACAAAAGAATACTCTAGTGAAAGCCTCAGCTAAAAACCCTGATCTCTGTATTATCATACAAGTGGAAATATGTTCGGATTACGCAAAGCTTTAGCTCACAAGCTATCCAACTCTCAATACAATCCCTCATTGCTGCTCATAGACTGAATAGACACAACACATGCCCTCCCGCAGTCCTCCAAGCCTCCTATTTCCTTGCGCAGTTTCTCCTGGGTCCTCAGGCTGCCCCCTGTGTGAATTGAATTCTCACACAACTCACCAAGCTCAGAAGTAACTGCGCAATCTCCAGGGAATGAATTCCTTCTACATGCAAGAGGTATCCTCAATGGAATATTCCTGCAACTGATAGTACACTGTCCCATCATCTGATCTCAATTGGGTCTCTGACTAAATTGACATGCATGAGTTATTTATGAGAGAATATTCAATTATCTGAAGTGGAGCAGTTACATGCATGCATGCATTAACTAACTGAACTCACAATCAATTCCACAAATTGTTGGAACTAATATAACTGGACTTAACTCAGTTAACTGAGCTAACTAATTACAACTCAAAGTACGACTCATCTTGATCTCCTTAATCAAGGGATAACTTCTTCAATCAAAGGGGACACTGTTGCATGTCTTCACATAGACTTTATGTTTGATTTTCTACAACTAATTAACTCAAGATGAATTAATTAATTATTTTACGAACAACTGTTAAGATCAAATTCGAATTTTAATTTTCAATTTTAGTTCAGGGACTAACTAAATTGGAATATATCCCGAAATGCTATTTATAGGAGTGCTATTTTTAGCATTTCTTGTTGCTATTTTCGACAACAATCACATCAGCATTAAAATAAACTGTAGATAGAACATAAACATAAATCGCAAAAGACAAGCCAAGACAAGAGGACACAAGATGTGGCACTAGCCAGGGACAAACCCCAATGTGGGGAAACCTTGATCAATTCTTCTTATATGTTCTTTAATAGTTCAACAGAGAGAGAGAGAGAGAGAGAGAGAGAGAGAGAGAGAGAGAGAGTATGTATACAACAAAAGTCAACACTTTGACTTATCTAAGTAAGAGCGTAGATCATCTCCAAGTAGATGATACATGAGGTAGTTGAACCCAGTTGAAGACAAGCTGCTTCAATTTATTCTCCCAGGTGACTCCATCACCATGCTACACCTATCATTGTGTTGCTCCTCATCATCATGCTGCACCTCACCGTGCTGCACCATGCTACACCCATGTGCCATTGCTGCACCATGTCATAGCTTGCTGCACCATGCTTTCCATGCTGTCCTAATGTGCTTGCAACACCATGCTTGCCATGTTGTCCCATTGTGACATTGCTGTACCATGTCATAACTTGATGTCCTATTTGTAGCACCGTGCTTGTTGTTGTCCCATGTGGCATGTTGTACCTTGCTGTTGTCCCATTGTAGCCTTGCCATACTTTTCTGTTGTCCCAATAGCCTTGCCATACCTTGCTGCTGTCCCAATGCACCATATCATTGCTGCTGTTGTAATATAGACTGGCTAGGGCACTTTAGGTTGCTGCCATAACTCTCAAACAATCACCTAGACAACCCTTATTCTCAACTCTATTCCTTTGTTGTGATGGTATGGCCTACGACCTACCACACAACCTTGTTGTAGCTTTATGGCCCACACATTACACTCAAATTAGGCCTTAATTTCTGGGGCCTAGGCTAGTAAGGCTTTTCTCCATTTGTGCTGTGTTCTGAGCACTATACAACCCTAAGCCCTCCTTGATGTCTCTGTTTTGAGGTGGTTAGTCCTGCGGCCTACCACAGTCCTTGCTGTCACCTACAACCATCTCCAAAACGGAACTCCTTATCTTGTTTGCTTCCCAACTGACTTGTCTTTGACCTGCGTTTAGCCTTGAACATGCTCGGCCTTCTTGCAATGGCATCCAACCCTTAGAAGGCTCCACGGTGCCTTCTTTACCTTGATGTAGTTGCCTCTTGTTCTCCTTTACACCACACTATCCTATAGTCTCCTCTGCCTTATTAATTGTGGCTAGGCTTTATTGTTAGGACAACGTAAGGAATTGCTTAACTTCCCTCATTACCTAGGGCACCTAACTCCTCTTGTCATGACACCTTGTGGACAACGCTTAGGCATAACTGCATTAGGAGCTAGGGCATCTCTTCTAGGTCATGTGTAGATCATCTAGGACTGCGTTTTGAACTTCATGCTAGGGCTCCTTCCCTACTGTGTGTAGGACTTGTAGAGACCAGCTAGTAACCCTCCTTGATTGCATCTAGGGCTTGTGCTAGGGCTTTTTCTCTTCAGCATTTAGGGCTTCCTCTCTTAGATTTCTCTACCACTAAAACCCAGAACAAGTGGAGAGAAATTAGGAGTGAAGTGCGTGTAGAAATGACAATCAAGTCACCCCTTTTTATACTAAAACATTGAGCACATGTGGGTGTTATTTAGTTGCTGGCTGACCTTGATGTATTGTCCCATAACACAAATAAATTCATATCTCCATGAATACTTATCGGAATCGGATGATCTTTAGATCAATCCTACACCTCTTGATGAGAGGGATCCAAGAAAAATATCAGCTGCCATAAATAAGATGACCCACATGGATTTTAGCGCTAGTTGCCAATTTTAACACTCCCTCTCAACTACAGAGAAGAACATCCGCTGATCCATTAGCCACACTGTACTATCTCTGCCAACTGTGCCCTGCACTGCTCGGCCCTGCTCTACTCTGCTGAGCTCTGCTTTGTTCTGCTCTGCTGAACCATGAAGAAGAAGAATTGATCGAGAATTTCTCATACCATTCTCTACTGACCCGAAATTAGTTCCATATGAAGAGAGTATATTATACCACTCTTACTAATCCCAGATCAGTTCCAAGAGAGTGAGTCATATCACTCTTACTAACCCGAAGTAAGTTTCATGGATCACAAGTCAATATCACAAGAGAGTGTCTCAAACCACTCATATTGATCCCAGATCAGTTTCATTGATCCCAGATCAATGGAGGTCATCTTAGCATAGGGAGTACGGTAGATACAACAATGCGTCCATCGAAAATACTACTATGGTCCCTAACCCCATTTCCCTACTCAATGGCCAGATGAGATGTACTTCCCATGAGTCCCAGACTGCATGGGTAGGATGCCTCGACAGGAGAACCACTCGTCCTGTCCCTAAGTCGTCACGGGGTATCATAGGGGAAGGCTGAGCCATTCACCTTGTACGCAACACACCAATAAGGGAGGGTGAGTCGCCCTATGGTTACTTGTTGCTCGAAGAAGTACCCTAAGCCCCCAGAGCTCCCAGAGCTCAATGCATGCATCATGAAGGACCCTCATAAGAGGGTCTCTCAATGACTCCAAGTCGTTCGGGAAAGTTACAAATTTGACCTTTTCATGGGGCTTCCACAGAATGTCTGCGACCTGTACATTAGTCTCAATGCGATGGAGCCTCCTCACTCATCGATGTACCATATCCCAGATAATGTAGTATTTGATGTCTATATGCTGGAGCAATCATAGAATACGGGATTCCTCAATAATTGAATCCCTCTCTGGTTGACACAGAAGATCACGGTGGTATCCATCATGTGTACAAACAGCTCATTGTAGAGCTTCTGCAACCAGGGAGCTTCACACGAGATTATATTCGTAGCTATGTATTCGGTCTCAGCGGTGCTCAAAGCAACCGTCTTTTGCTTCCTGCTCATCTAGGATATCTAAGCAAAACCCAAAGAGAACCAACACTCAGAAGTGCTCTTGTGATCCTCCACACTGCCTGCCCAGTCAGTGTTCGAATAATCATGCAGCTTCACATTTCCAGCAGTGTATCTCAATCCATGAGTGATTGTGCCCCCGAAGATATCTTAGAAGATTCTTGGCACCAATCCAGTGAGGCTCAACCATATATGAGCTCATCATGCTAATTGCAAAACATATGTCTGTATGAAAGTTTACCAAGAACATCAATGCGAATGAGTTTTGAAACTCAGAGGCATTTCCCAAATCTCATCTGACATTACTACTACATAACTTCTGAAAGTTAGGCTCCATCGAGGTAGTCACAGGCTTGCAATTTACCAGTCCAGATCCGGAATCCAACTCCCTCTTACTTCTCAAAATGAGAGGGTCTGCACTTGTCAGAAAGAGGTCGTCCTCAGAAGGTGATGGTATGAGAGGTCTATCATCCAAAACCTTCGAGCAATGGTTTGGATCGGCTTCTCTCCTAGTGAATCTCAGCTTCATTAGACAACTATCAATCCTCTCATACTAAGCCCGGGGTGTTTTGCTTCAAGCCATAGAGGGCTTTCTTCCACCTGCACACATGAGATTCCCGATCATGAATCTCAAGCCCCTCAGGTTGTTCCAAACCTGTGGACCTACTACATGAGTGGAATGGTCCCCCTGTAATATTTTCCTTCGATACACCTCAGACATGTACCTTCATGCTCTTTTTGAATTCAGGCATCCCTGTCACTATCTGACTCACATTGGGGTAAGGCCCCATAAAGTAGACCTCCAGTGCTGTAGACGAGATGTGTCAACTGACATGGTCCCCAATGGACTTCTTGCAACTTGATACAAATTGCCAACCCTCAGCCCATGAGTAAAAGCATCTTTGAAAATTTTATTTTCAAACACATACCTTTCCATCGATGAATGCCTCCCTGAAACCTTTGATTTCTATTGCTGAAATGGACACCAGGTTCTTCTTGCGATCAGGTACATAAAGAGTCTCGTAAATGAATTGAGTTACCCTCATCCAATTGAGGGGTAACATTCCCTACACCCTTTCCGGGATAGGTGGCATTGACTCCAAGTATAATCCCACGATTCTTTCCATCTCTACCTAATTAGAGAGAGCACCCTTCCATTCGATGAAGTGCCTTGAAGCACTACAATCAATAAGCCAGATTCCCAAAGAGTCTGAAGGAGAGGGCCAATACAAGATAACGCTTCTTTATCTTATTAGAAACAACATTTGATTCTTCATACCTGGGGTTCTTTACTTTCTTTGAAGAGTCGGCCATTCCCTTGATGACCTGCATTACCTGTCATTCCTCTGATCATTGAAGATATCCCTGGAATGATTGTTATCATCATCAAGTGATGTGTCCCTACCGTTTGGACACTCCTTCGCATAATGGCTGATCAAGGCATTTGCCTTTCCTTCCACCCTTAGATCCGGACTTCCCATTGAAGTGATCTATAGCTAGACCATCAGAAGCTTCTGCCGCGCCATTCTGATAATATTCTCTTCTTTGACTTCATCCTTGGTGAATTTGAAGAGGGATGAGGAATCCATTGATCCTTTTGTCCTTTCCCAATTGTCTTCGGTTTTTTCTCTCACTCTTGCTTGGGCTTTGTCTTCACCTCAGCTCTAATACCATATTAAGTTTAGGTATGTTCTATGCTTAGAGCAATTTATTTCAATTTTCACAGTTAGCTCAATGACTTTTGCAGATTAGCAATCACATCAACATTAAAGTAAATTGCAGATAGAACATAAACATAAGTCGTAGAAGACATGCCAAGACAAGAGGACACAAGAGGTGGTGCTAGCCAGGGACAAACCCCAATGTGGGGAAACCCTTGATCAATTCTTCTTATATGTTCTTCAATAGTTCAACACAGGGAGAGAGAGAGAGAGAGTACATATACAACAAAATTCAACACTTTGACTTATCTAAGTAAGAGCATATATCATCTCCAAGTAGATGATACATGAGGTAGTTGAACCCAGTTGAAGACAAGTTGCTTCAACTTATTCTCCCAGGTCACTCCATCACCACGCTGCACTTATCATTGTGCTGCTCCTCATCATCATGCTGCACCTCACCGTGTTGCACCATGTCATAGCTTGCTGCACCATGCTTGCCATGATGTCCTAATGTGATTGCAGCACCATGCTTGCCATGCTGTCCCATTGTGACATTGTTGTACCATGTCATAGCTTGCTGTCCTATTTGCAGCACCATGCTTGCTGTTGTCCCATGTGGCATGTTGTACATTGCTACTGTCCCATTGTAGCCTTGCCATACCTTGCTGCTATCCCAATAGCCTTTCCATACCTTGTTGTTGCCCCAATGCACCATATCATTGTTGCTATTGTAATATAGACTAGTTAGGGCACTTCAGGTTGCTGCCACAACCCTCAAACAGTCACCTGGACAACCCTTAGTCTTCACGCTATTCCTTTGCTGTGATGGTATGGTCTACGACCTACCACACAGCCTTGTTGTAGCTTTATGGTCCACACATCACACTCAAATCAAACCTTAATTTCTTGGGCCTAGGCTAGTGAGGCTTCTCTCCATTCATGCTGCTGTTCTGAGCACTGTACAACCCTAAACCCTCCTTGATGTCCCTGTTTTGAGGTGGTTAGGTCTGCGGCCTACCACAGTCCTTGCTGTCACCCACATTTGTCTCCAAAACATAACTCCTTACCATGTTTGCTGCTGAACTGACTTGTCTTTGACCTGCATTTAGCCCTGAACATACTCGGCCTTCTTGCAATGGTATCCAACCCTTAAAAGGCTCCATGCTGCCTTCTTTACCTCGCTGTAGTTGCCTCTTGTTCTCCTCTACATCACGCTGTCCTATAATCTCCTTTGCCTTCTTAATTGCAGCTAGGCTTTAGTGTTAGGACAATGTAAGGAATTGCTGAACTTCCCTCATTACCTAGGGCACCTAACCCTTCCTGTCATGACACCTTGTGGAGAGCACTTAGGCCTCATTCCATAATTGCGTTAGGAGCTAGGGCATCTCTTCTAGGTCATGTGTAGATCATCTAGGACTGTGTTTTGAACTTCATGCTAGGGCTCCTTCCCTACTGTGTCTAGGGTTTGTAGAAACCAGCAAGTAGCCCTCTTTCTTGACTGCATTTAGGGCTTGTGCTAGGGATTCTTTCCTTCAACGTTTAGGGCTTCCTCTCTTAGAATTCTATACCACTAGAACCCAAAACAAGTGGAGAGAAATCAAGAGTGAAGTGTGTGTAGAAATGACAATCAAGTCACCTCTTTTTATACTAAAACGTTGAGCACATGTGGGTGTTATTTAGTTGTTGCTCGACCTTGACGAATTGTCCCATAACACAAATAAATTCATATCTCCATGAATACTTATCGGAATCGAATGATCTTTTAGATCAATCCTACACCTCTCGATGAGAGGGATCCAAGAAAAATATCAGCTTCCATAAATAAGATGACCCGCATGGAGTTTGGTCCTAGTTTCCAATTTTAACACTCTGGTACTATCTCTGCCTCTTCCCTGCTATGTATTCTCGGCTTCATGCCAAACTGCCCCTTGCTGCAACAGATCATTGGTTCGATTCTCTCAACAAACGTCGCTCCAGAAAATCAAACTGACTGATCAATTTGGTGTATCTCCAATTGACCCTCAAGCCTCCTCTTATACTTTTCCTGTTGAGTCTTCAACGGCCGAGATTAAGTCCCTAATCAACAGCTAAGATTAGATTTGGCTTGATCCATGTCATTTAGAACATTCTCTCCCAGTTTTATATTAATACCCATTAATATTTTATTTTTTCTGAGTTTATACTTAGGAACTCCTTTAAAATTATTAATTATTTTAATATCTTCCCAACGGGGTGGAATTTTCCCAAACCATTTCTGGGTCTTGGAGGTCTTATGTGCCTTAGCCTCTCCACCAATTTTCATGGCTAGAGAACATCCGATGCTACCACAAATCAACACTCCCTCTTAGCAAGGAATGTGCTCTAGTAATGCTCCGCCACTGAAACATCACACTGATCCTCCCGCACCAGTACCTATGTTGATGTTTGGTCCGCTGCCTCACATCACTTGCACTGCTACTTCCTGTACCGCTGCCCATGACACTGCCACTACCACTGCTACATCTGTACTACAACTCCCACTCAATATGCTACCCATGCTGCCCCTAGCATTGCCACTGCTAATTGTTGCACTGCAACTCAGTTACCGAAAAGTAACTAACTAATCTACCGAAATACTGACATTTGGGTTACTTTGGAAGCGTCATGAAACTGAAGCTGCCTCTACTACTATCCTGTGCTCCCTTTGCTGCCACTGCACTGCTGCATACACCTCTGTGCCTCTTGCATTGTTGCAACCTTCACCTCGCTGCGTCAGATTTCTACATCCAAGCATTGGCTTGTTGCTCCACTACACTTTGCTCCACCCGATTTCTGTCATTTTGCTACTGCCGTTAAGGGCTCCCGTAGCCGAATATGGGCTCCCGTAGCCGAATATGATCCAAGAGTTTGGGCATCTCAAGGATCTTGCCCCTAGTATGTAGTCCTCCTAAATACAACTCGATGTCTCCCCGCCTCTTCTTTATAGGTGCATGGGCACTCATGGCATAGTCGTCATCAGTCTCGACTTCTTTCTTTGCCTTAGCTGGAGCTGCCTTGGAGTCAAAAGCCTCTCTCTTGTTTTTCTTCCTGGGACACTGGGATGCATAATGTCCCAACTCCCCATAGTGGAAGCACTTCGCCTTGGAGATGTCCTTCTTCCTCTTACCCTGCTGTCTCGCAGATGCTAGAACCGTATCCTCCTCCTTTTTCTTGATTCAACTTTCCTTACCACTACTCCCCCCTTGGTCATTCGCCTGATCTCTTCTTGGTGAAGAGATGCCCACATCTCCTCCCATCCTGGAAGAGTGGCCCTGCCCAAAATACTTTGGACAAATGTTTCCCACTCCTCGGAGACTGCATTCAGGGCAGTCCTAACCATAAATTCTTGGTCCGGTGTAGATTGCACGGAAGTGAGCTAGTCGTGAATCTTCTGCAACCTGAGAAGGAATGGATCTATCTTCTCCCCGTTCTGCATCTGATACGACCACAACTGCTTTTCCAATAGCATCTTCCGCTGCACCGAAGAGCCCTGATACAAGGTCTTCAAAGTATCCCACATCTCCTTTGTTGTGTTCTTTTCAGCAATATGTGATACGCATGATCTTTGACCCATTAAGGATCATGCACTTCACCCTCGCCATTGCATCCTTAGACTTCTCATTCTCAGCTGGGTCGATCGGGATAGCCATGGTTCTCAAGGAAAAGTCCTTGATGCGATGTCGATCCAGGACTGTTAGGATCTTGGCCTTCCAGATGACAAAGTTGGAAGCCCCGTCCAACCTATCCTGAACCCTCAGTCCATTCACTACCATTTCAACTCCTCTTTTGGACTCCCTCTGAGTTTGGACTCCCCTCTTGGAAATCTCCCTTTAAGTCCTGATTTCCCTGCTAGAAATCCTCCCGCCAAATGTCGAACCGCTCCACTCCAATCCTCCTTGCAACTACAACTCAGATCTAGATTTCTTGGCTAGAAATTTGTCAAGGTAGTGACTCCCTACTTGGTTTTGTCCCCTTACTGTTCTGCACCGACAGAGACAACACGTCCCCAACTTATCAATCACAATCTGCCCACAGCTCCCCAAGCCCTGGCAACTAAAGAAACTGAGCCTTTCAAGCTCTGCGCAATCTCGGCAACTACAAAATCTGCTCCTAGCCACAACGTTGATCTTTCCTGGCTGAGAAAGATGACTGGGCACTGCGTAGGTCTAATTTGCCCGTCTCTGCCTCTACGTTGACCTTCCTCCTAGCTCAAAATGATGATGCAGGCCCTCTGTAGCACTTCTCTGCTGCTTTTGCTTTGGAACAACGTTGTCTCTCGGGACAACTACTACTGCTACAAATTCTCAAGATTACTGTCGGTGCCTTCAGTTCTCTTGTGATCTGTAATGCTCTGATACCATGTTGAAATTTCTAAGTCTGACACATTAGAAATCCCTACTGCATTATTTTGTTTAATTTCTCCTACTTGTTTATTCCATTAACAAGTTATTTATAAATATAAACACTGAAATAAACACAAATGTAGTCTTAACTCATATACAGATCAACAACTGAAATAACTGAGACAAACACACAAGGGACACCGTTATTTTTTGGACAATCGTTTCCAGAAAAACCCAATGCAGGAAAACCGGTGCAATAGATATGAGGGTTTTATTATTATGTAGTTTCTGAATACATCTAGGGTGCCAAAAATGGCTCACGCAATAGAGAATGTCCTCGGCGGTAGTACCTCTCATCTGAGACAAATATTCTGGCTAATCAATCACCGGATGAACGATCCCACAACGTTAATTTATGGTATGTTCTATCCTTAGAGCAATTTACTTCTTCTTTCTTATTATTATTCATAGATTAGCAATCACGTGTGCATAAGTAAAGTGCAGATAGAACATTAAATGATCAATAGAAAACAAGCCAAGACAAGAGACACAAGATGTGACGACTAGCCAGGGACAAACCCCAATATGGAGAAACCCTTTGATCAAATCTTCTTTTATCTTCAATAATTCAACAAAGAGAAATAGTACAAAAATCTGATTTATATCAACACTAGCAAACCCTAGATCAACAGCGTTAGCATTAGCGACTTCATTATCAAAACTAGGGCAGTCGATATCTCGCAAACCGACCGTCAGATCAACTTGATTCCACCACCAAAAAATGCGGCTTTCAGAGGAGTTTCAGGTGGACCTACAATGCAATTTTGAGGAGGGAGTCTTTTGGTCAACGCTGGTCAAACTTTGGTTCTGCAGTTGCAGCACTAAATTCTGCGTCCTTCCTTCCACCTATGTGAGAGAGAGTCACCTACTGCGTAGGAGAGAAGAGACTCTTTACTGTGCTGGAGAGAGAGAGAGAGATGTGATGAGTTGAGTGAGTCCAAATGAGGAAAATCCTCCTGTTTTTATACACATCTGATGATAATTGAATAGATGCGACTGTTGGGCTTCTGAGCCTACATGAGTTGTTGGTAGGGTTGATAATTATTCCATAATCAAAATAAATTCATATCTCCATAAATACTTATCGGAATCGGATGATCTTTAAATCAATTCTACACCTCTCGACGAGAGGAGTCTAATAAAAATATTATTAGCCATGAATAAGATGACCCACATGGAGTTTGGCCCTAGTTTCCAATTTTAACACTCGCTCTCAACTAGGGAGAACTCCATCTGCAATCTGTTTGTCGGTTGCTACTACTCATCCATCAAATGCACTTGTACAACTTGACTCTTGCCCTGTGCTGCTCTATTCTTCTTGTTCTGCTTTGTCTTGTTCTACCCTGTATTGATTTGTATTGTTCTGCTTTGTGCTGTTCTGCTCTGCTTTTGTTCGAATTATGAAGAAGAAGAAATGATTGAGGATGCATCAAACTGACTCAAAGTCAGTCTCAGAGTATGTACCACTAGTCCCAGACCAGTCTCAACCAACCCGAAGTCAGCGTCATAGTGAGTACAACTCCTACCGCTGGTCCCAGACTAGTATCATCCTCCACTGGCTCGAAGTCAGTCTCAGACTGCGTACCACTGGTCCCAGACTAGTCTCAACTAACCCGAAGTCAGTGTCATAGTAGGTACCACTTCTACCACTGGTCCCAGACCAGTATCATTGATCCCAGATCAATGAAGGTCATCCTAGCATAGGGAGTACGACAGATACAGCGATGCGTCCATCGGTACTACTATGGTCCCTAACCTCATTTCTATACTCATTGATCAAATGAGAGATACTTCCCATGAGTCCCTAAGTGCATGGGTAGGATGCCTTGACAGGAGAACTTAATCAATCCCGTCCTCACAAGAGAACTAATCATCCTGCTACAATTGTCATGGAGAACACATCATCCAGACCTCATAGGAGAACTAATCATCCTGCTACATTGTCGCCACGGGGTGATACAGGGAAAGTTTTGATTCTTTTACCTTGTCGTCATATGTCGCTCCAAGAAGTACCCCGCCCCGGAGCTCCCAGAGCTCAATACATCATACAGGACCCTCATCAGAGGGTTTCTAAATGACACCAAGTCGTTCTCGGAAAGTCAAGAATTTGACCTTTCCTAGGGGCTTTGTCAGAATGTCGGCGACCTGTTCATCTGTACTGATATGTTGGAGCCTGATAGCTCCCCGTTGCACCATATCTCGAATAAAGTGGTACTTGATATCGATATGCTTGGAGCGATCATGAAATACGAGATTCTCTGACAAACGAGTCCCACACTGGTTGTCACATAGGATCATGGTGGCATCTAGTGTAAATCCAAATAGCTCACTGAAGAGCTTTCGCAACCAAATTGCCTCACAGGATGCCATGCTAGCAGCAATATACTCAGCCTCGACGGTGCTCAAGGCCATCGACTTCTGCTTCCTTCTCATTCAGGATATCGAAGCAGATCCCAAGGAGAAACAACACCCGGAAGTGCTCTTACGATCCACCACACTACCTGCCCAATCAACATTAGTGTATCCAAGTAGTCTCACATCTCCGGCAATGTATCTTAACCCATAAGTGATTGTGCCATGAAGATATCTCAATAGATTCTTGGCACCAATCCAATGTATGTGGTGAGGTTCAACCATATGTTGACTCAATGTGTTGACTGCGAAGCTTATATCTGGACAGGAGTTCACTAAGAAGATTAATGCTCCGATGAGTTGACGATACTCGGTGGCATTTCGTAAAACAGGTCCAGCAGCGCTAACACTTAGCTTTTTAAAGTCAAGCTCCATCGGGGTAGTTACAGGCTTGCAGTCTACCATACCGAATCTTTCCAATATCTTCACCGTACATTTTCCTTGAGATAGGAAAATTTCCCTTGACTTCTACTAGACTTCAATTCCTAGGAAATAGTGCATTAGTCCTAGGTCCTTCATTTCAAATTCAGAACCCAACTCCCTCTTACGTTTGTGAATGAGAGGGTCTGCACCTGTTAGGACGAGGTCATCCACATACAACACCAATATGAGAGGTTTGTCATCTTCAACCTTGAAGTAGAGGTTAGGGTCAGCTTCACTTCTAGTGAATGCCATCTTCATCAAGTAGCTATCAATCCTCTCATAACATGCTCGGGGTGCTTGCTTTGGCCCATAGAGAGCTTTCTTCAACTTGCATACATGAGATTTTTTGATCATGAATCTGAAATCCTTCAAGTTTCTCCACGTAGACCTCTTCTTTGATTGAACCATTTAAGAATGCTGTCTTGACATCCATCTGATGTAGATTCCATCCTTGTGAAGCCGCAAGGGCTATGATTGAGCGGATGACGGTATATTTGGCAACAGGTGCAAATATCTCGTCATAGTCTATACCTTCCTTCTGAGAGAAGCCACGAGCGCCAAAATGAGCCTTGTATTTTTCCGTACTTCCATTTGCTGCATGCTTTATCTTATAAAGCCATTTAGAAGTGACAATTGTCTTGTCCTAGGGTTTGGGAACTACTTCCCAGACATCATTCTTCATAATACTCATATTCTTCGGTCATAGCATCCTTCTGTACTTTATGCTTGACGGCCTCTGAGAATGACGAAGGCTCATTTTGTATGATCGTGCTCATGATGGTCAGGTATCCCTGATACCTGTTGGGTTTCTTACTTTCACGGAAGGTTCCTTGGGGTGCAGTGTGTCCTTCGACATCATCGAGTAGCCCCCTGAGCCAAGAGGGCCTCTTCCTGGAAGAGGAGGGTTCAGGTGGATCAATAGGATCCATGGGTTCTTCCACATCAGGCATTATTTCATCATCCTTCTCTTTCGGTTCCCTGGTGTCGGCTTCTTGAGAGTTCTTCAAAGTCGGAAGATTGTCCACCTCGCTGAGGGCCATATCTTCGTCAAAGGTGACATCATGAGTAATCACGACTTCCCTTTGACTGCCAACATAGATTCTATAGCCCTTAGTATCTTCACCATAGCCCACGAAGATTCCTTTCTTTCCAGATGCACCCAATTTATTCCTTTTCTGTTTCGGCACATGAAAATATACAGGGCTTCCAAAAATTCTAAAATGAGATACGTCAGGTTTCTTACCGGTGAACATTTCTTCAGGAGTCTTGGAACCCAATGCTTGATGAGGGCATCGGTTTTGTACATATACGTTGGTGTTTGTAGCTTCAACCCATAGAAACTTTAAAAGTATTTGATCATGGAGCATGGCACGAACAACTTCCACAATCGTACGGTTCTTCCTTTCCGCCACACCATTCTGTTCAGGAGTATATGGTGTAGTAGTCTCCCTCTTGATGCTAGCCTCTTTACAAAAGTCATGAAACTCGTTAGACTCATATTCAGTCCCATTATCAGTCCTTAAGATCTTGATCTTCTTTTCGGTTTGATTCTCGATTAGAGCTTTGAAGTGTCGAAACCAAGAGAACACTTCATCCATCCTTTTCAAGAAGTATATCCAAGTCTTTTGAGAATAGTCATCTGTAAAAGTAAGATAATATAAATATCCTCCCAAGGAGTTCACAGGCATCATACCAGATATGTCTGAGTGAATCAGTTGTAATTTATCGGATGTCTTGCTTTAGCTTGAGGGGAATGGTCCCCTATTGAGCTTTCCTTCGGCACATCCCGGACATACACCTTCTTTCTCTACTCGGAATTTGGGCATCCCTATTACCAGTTGTCTTACATCGGGTAGAGCTTTATAATGAAGGTGGGCAAACCTTCGATGCCAAAGTTCAGACTGAATAGATGTGTCACAAGACATGACACCTAGCAGACTTCCACCGACCTGATATAATGAATCAACTCGAAACCCAAGAGTGAAGGCATATTGATTTTTCTCGCTCTACATTAATGGTCGAATTGAGTTGTGTAGGGAATTTTGATTTTTAGATCATCGAGCATTTGGGGAAGTTTTCAATTGGACCAGCCAACTCCGGATTAGTATTTTCTGAAGAGCCCGGTTTGATTGAATCCCGGGCTTATCATAAGAAGTTTCATTGTTGATGCATGAAGGGTTTTGGGCGAAGCACCTCCATTTAAATTTAAAATCTCAAAAAAAATTTGTGCTAAGTTGATAAATCTGGCTTTTAAGAGCCTCAGATTGTCAGATTTGGGAGCAGAGTTGGATTCACACTCGCCAGATCTGGTAGATCTGCTACTCCTGTGCATAGATCTGTGATTTTTTAAAATTTTTCAAACTTAGGGTTTCTGGGGTTTCATCTTTTTGCATATTCAGGTTTTGGATGTTTGTGTTTTCAGGTACAGGTTGCCGATCTGAGGATGAAATTTGATTTTGAAGCCAGATCTAGGCCCTGGAGGGTAAGATCTGGCCTCAAAGCCGTCTCTTGCAGGGGCATTATTTCTGCAGTCCAGGGTTTTATATTTTTTTTATCTGGAGACGACTTTTCAGGGGTTTCAAGTAGTAAATATGAAGCAGAACATATACATTTTATTCAGAAATATCTGGGAAATTTGTAAGGGTTTATTGGGCTGCTTTTCTCTTTTCTTGTCTGCTACCTGGGATCTTCAAATTTTTCTATTCCCTAAAAAAATTTTGAATTTTTTTTAGGCTCATAGCCTTTTTGCTACTGCCTGCAGAACCCTGCCCACAGCTCCTCTCTCATCTCCAAACCCTTAAAATCCTTCCATGCTGCCCACCATTTCCCTTCTGCCCTTCTAGCTCCATTCACATGTTGTCACCAACCTGTGTCCCCCCATCTGCCCCCCCATTTGCCGTCGATTTTCCCATCTGCTCTTTTCGCTGCCACCTTAAGCTTCCAGCTCCATTTATTGCAAGTAAAGCCCACAACTTACTAACCCCTTTCTCTGTAGCTTGCTTCCATCCCTTGTTCCCTGTGTTTTCATTCCTATACAGTGCTATCGCTGCCCAATCCCCGCTTCTTATCTCCACTCCATCGCAGCTCCTCTTTGCTCACTCCACACTATCCACGTATCTTTGCAGCAAACGCACACCCACAATCTATTTCGCAGCGTATTACCTTGCTCACTGCCCATCATTTCTCCCTTGCCCTCCTCACATGGTGCTCCCAAACGCTACAACCCTGTCCACCTGCAAACCGTGGCTCCTTAACGGCTCCCTACGTCCATCTTCTAAGCTCCTTGCTTCTTTCTGCAACCTGTTGAAAGCCCTCATCATTGGCTACATTCTTCTCCCTCGATGCTCTCACCAACCTGCTTCCATCCCATCCGTCACGCGCATCCATTCCCCTTGCGTCCTTTTCATTGTTCCTCCTCTCTCTATCGCCTTTGATCTCCACGCTGTTGCTAGACTTGCGATTTTTATTTTTCCCACTTTCTCTTGTTTGTATGCTTTGGTTGGGGTTAGATAGGTAGGTTTCAATTTGGCATACTTTTTTTTGGTTTATGATTTGGTTTAGGTTTGATATTTTTCATTTCATTTTCATTTTCTTATTTATTTTCTAAGATCTAAAACTTAAAAATTTCAAAAGATTTTGGTTTATTTTGATATTTCATTATTTTGACCTTGGTTTTATCTTCTTTTTTTTTCTTACTTTGTTTTATTTTATTATTATTCATAAATAAAAATAAAATAAAATAAATAAAAATTTAATACCCTAAAAAATAATAAAACTCAATATAAGAAAAATGTTTTCAATTTTTGCGATATCAAGAGATCCTAAATTTTTAAATTCAAAAGTAAATTTTTAGAGTTAAAGGATTTTAAATTATTATTATTTTTTTAAATTTTTATGTGGCCTCTGGCCCATTAAAAAAAAAAAATTAAATATATTAATCTCTTGATTTACTTTGGTCACATTAAAAGAAAATATTAATTAATCATTTACCACATTTAGTCTTGCTTAGTACATCGAAAAGTTTTCCTAAGACTACTCACATTTATCAAGGGTAAAATCTAAAGGAGACTTTTGTGGTATTAGTATTTTCCATTTCTCTATAGTTAAATGTGCTTAATTTTTTATGTCTGAAGATTAACTATTTGAAAGTGGTGAATTTTCTAGATTTGGGTCACTAAGCATAATCATTTAAATTTTGAACTGGTTAGCTTTTAAATTTCGTGGTTGATTAAGGTATTTGTATCTCTTGAAATTTAATTGCTAAAACATTGTGCATCTGTTGAATATCTTACATCTATCTATCGTCACTGCGTGGATTATTTAATGCGTGTTACATGTTAGACATTTTGCAAATATTCTCAAGCGATTGTTAAAGATTTTTCATATCTCTATTTTCTAAGTAGCAGTTGATAATCAATTACCTGGATCATTAACTCCATAAGGCACTGGTATTAATCATTTAAAATCTAATCAAATTCTAAATTTTGCTAAGCCTTAATTAAGTATTTGATTGCTTCGCTGTGTCTCTTGAGCCAGTTGATTCCCAGCTGGTTCTTCTTCATCCCATTTATCCATAGGGTCTAACCCCCTTAGCTTGCTGTAGGGAGACAACTTAAACAGAGAGATCGGGCATGAGGGTGATAGCGCCCGATCTGAGCGTTGTCACGGTGCCTAGACAATCTGTGCAACAACATTTTTTGGCGTCGTTGCCGGGATAGAGTTTTTTCAGTCCTTGGTTTATTCGACATTCTTCTCTTTCCTTTCTTCTCATCCTTTCGTCTCTTGCCAGGATAAATTTCCTGTCCTTGACTCCTTCCTTTCGGGTTATTTCGAGTTAAACTTTTTGTCTGGGTGGTGACTCCACTTCATCTATCTTTTGCAAGAGTGTATACTAGAAGACATCCAAGCAGTTTGGTTAATCCTGCTCCTAATCTTGAAAGGGCTCTCAGAGTACGATTATACAAGCTCTCTTCTCGTACCCTTCTTGTTAATCTCGGACAAGAAGCCCCCCCTGATATCCATTTGCTTTTTACTAGCCTGGTCGAGTACGACATCATGGACATATTCGCCCCTTGTAACTTTGCTAACATTCAAGGTTATCCCAATGATATTTCAAAGCATGGGATGGATAAATTGCTTATCTTTCAGGGCAATAATGCAATTAGCGCTAATTATCATCTAAAATCTTTTAGTTCTTGGTTGGGTAAGTATGCAAGGGCCACTGACTTCAATTATGAAGATGTAAAAATGACCCTTTTTGTTCTTACCTTAGAGGGGGTTGCTTTAGATTGGTTTATGGAAAAGCCTCAAAATTCATTTGATTCTTTGCAATTGATTGTTAATGCCTTTAAGGAAAAGTATGGAGATAAAAGAGAAGGGAGGCATCTTGTAAAAGCTATCAGTATCATTAAAAAGAGAGAAAATGAGACCACAGAAGAATTTAACAAGAGGTTCAATGATATTAGTAAGGAATTACCTCAAGATTACAGACCTACTGATAAATCTCTTCGGGACTTTTATATTGATGCCTTTAGCATTGAAACTTCTTATGAGTTAAGACATGCTAAACTGCCTGATTATAGGGATCATCAAGCTTTAGTAGTAGAGTTTGAAAAGGATAAGGCAACATCTGGGAAGTTTGAAATCCCAGGTTTTGATAGGGCTTCAACAAAATTAAAAGAAACTAAAAGAAAGAGGTTCAAGAATCTAATAACAACCTTGTTCAGAAATTGCTGCAAAAAATTGAAATCATGGAGATTAACCAAGCAAAATTAACCTCTAACTATGCTAAAGAACTAACTACTTTGCAGAATAGGTTGGTCCAAATGGAAAGAGCTCAAACGCAAAATTTCTAGCCTAGAAATAATAATAATAATCGAAATAATAATTGGCAAAAGAAAGGTCAATCTAGTGAGTAGAGACCGTCTAATCCACTTGAAGATACTAATTTGGCTGATGATGTTGTGCCTTATTGTCAGGTTTGTGATGCTCTTCATGAGAAGGCAACTTGCCCCATGGTTAGAATGATTTTGGATAATGGAATGTTTGGGGCAGGTAATCAAATAAATTGTGGGTAAAGAGTTTTCTTTGTCTATGAAAGACTGGATGGAAGTTAAAGAAAACAGTGGAGTGTTAAGACTTCCACCTTGGCTTTTAGCATAAATAATTTTGAGAATGAAGATGATATGATGGTTAAATTATATGGTGAAAAGCCTTCTCCAGAGCGAATCATGGAAATTGCTAAAGATAAAGGTTTAACTTATCAGAGAAGGGATAAAGATCAAAGCGGAAATCAAATTCCCCCTCGAATTTTTAACTTGGGTTCAAACTCTGGATTAGATGTCGATATGGGAAGTTGGTTTAATAATGCAAAAATCTAGGTTCCTATCTCCGAGATTGCCAAGATTCCTTCCCAAAGGGCTAAGTTACTAAAAGCTATTGAAGCTCCTCAATTGGATGTTTCTCAACAGAAGTCTTCTGAGGTTGATTATCAGGATGCTCCTATATATTTGCAAAGTTTAGATTCAGATAACAAGGATCATCAGCCGTTCTTTATTACTTTGATGGTTAATGGGTATAAATTAAATACTTGCATGCTTGATTCTGGTGCGTCAGCGTGTGTCATGACCAAGAGGGTCATGGAACAACTTAATCTAAGAGTTTCTAGGCCCTACTACAATATATTTGCCATGGATTCTAAGAAGATTGAAGTTCACGGTCTGATCAAGGATTTACAAGTTCATTTATCAGTTTACCCTGACATTATGATTGTTATGTACATTATTGTTGTTGATGTGCTTGATGCTTGGGGTATGCTTTTACTAGAAAATGGGCCTCTGATCTAGGAGGGAGTATTCAAATGAATTGGTCATATGCTATGATTCCTTCTCCTAGAGGGGATGGTTTTGTGAGACTTAATAGAGAGCCTGAGAGAAGATTCCATGTTGAAGATCCTAGGAGACCTCATAATGAAATAATTAAAGAACAATTTGACATTGGAAATTATGCTATCATGTCTAATTCCATCGTTCTTCCCAATGATAAGGTTGATAAAAACATTGGGGGTCTCAAGGATAAAGTTTGGTACATGTATTTTGATGGGGCGTCGTCTGGGCATGGTAAAGGTGCAAGAATAATATTAAAATCACCCCTTGGTCATATTTTCAAGTTCGCCTATCGATTGGAATTTGAAGCAACCAACAACATTGCTGAATATGAAGCTTTGTTGTTGGGTCTTGAGTTGGCAAAGGCTTTAAGAGTTAAGTTGCCTAGCATCAAGGGGGATTTTGACTTAATTATCATGCAGATTAAAAATAAATTTACATGTAAATATCAAAGGTTAAGGAATTATCGAAATGTTGTATGGGATACTATGGAACACTTCGATGCCCTTGACCTTGAGGCTATCCCAAGAGAGCAGAATAATTCGACATATGAGCTTGTTGTAGCTGCTTCTACTTTGTTGTTGTCTGATGAGTTGATTAAGGATAAGATAAAAGTTGAAATTATATTTAGGCCTTCTGTTCTAGATAACTCAGAGCATTAGCAAGTTTTTGATGACGAGAAATAGATGATTCATTTTCTTGATAATTTGAATGAGTTTGAAAATTTCCGGATAGATTCTAAGGAGGATGCATCTGATGATCATGAAGATATCATAAATCCTACTCTTAGGAATGTGGTTTCTTTAGAACAACACTTTGATTGACATGATGCCACAAAGATGAAAGAGGAAAATAAAATGGATCCAGGCGAATACATCGAGGTAAACATTGGTACTTCTAGGGATCGAAAGATTATTAAAATTGGTAAGGGTACTAATGTTGAAGAAAAAAAAGTTAACCAATTTACTTCGTGAATATCGGGATGTTTTAGCATTTTCTTATGATGAATTAAAAGGTTATAGGGAAGATGTCATGGAACACACTATCCCTTTGAAAGATGAAAATGCTAAACCATTTCGTCAGAAGCTTAGGTAGATAAATCCTAAGTTAGCCCCTTTGGTTCAAAAGGAGCTTTCAAAGATGCTTGCAACAAGAATTATTGCTCAAACGAGGCATTCAACATGGTGTTCCAACCTGGTGATTGTTAGGAAAAAGAATGGTACATTAAGACTTTATGTTGATTTTCGAAACCTTAATCTAGCCTTTGCCGAACATGGAGACTATGTTGCAAAGAGTCACTGGTTCTGGAATGATGTCATTGCTAGATGTTTTTTTTGGATATAATCAAGTATGGGTTAAGAAGGAGGATTGTCACAAAACTATATTCACCACACCATGGGGTACTTTCGAATATATTAGGATGCCATTTGGGTTAACCAATGCTGGGGCTACGTTTCAGAGGGCCATGGATTATGCCTTCAAAGGTTTAATTGGGAAATTTATCGAAATTTATCAGGATGATCTCACTATTTTTTCTAAGGATGGTATTAGTCATATAAGTCATCTTAGGCAAGTTTTTGATAAATGTAGAGAATACGGGATTTCTTTAAATCCGACTAAGTCTGTTTTTGGAGTAACTAAGGGGAAATTACGTGGCCACATCATTTCTAAAGACGGAATCAAGATTGATCCTGAAAGAGTTGAGGCAATCCAAAAGATTCCTCTTCCCCATAATCTTAAGTCCCTTCAGTCTTTTCTTGGAAAAACAAATTTTCTTAGAAGATTTATTCCAAATTATGTGGAAGTAGCTAAGCCTATTCAAAGTCTTCTAAAAAAAGATGTAAAATTTGTTTGGCAAGAAGATGGAAAAAAGGCTTTTTAGGAAATAAAAAAAGCCCTTGTTTTAGTCAATCCTGATTATTCTAAGGATTTCATGATTTTCTCTTTCGCTCCTGAAAATACCATTGCTAGTGTCTTATTGAAAAAAAATAAGGATGGTCACGAGCAACCTACTGCTTTCATGAGTAGAGCACTTCAAAATTTTGAATTAAAATACAATACCATGGAAAAGCAAGCTTATGCCTTAGTCAAATCTCTTAAGCATTTCAAGACTTATGTGGGTTGTTCCAAAATCATTGCTTTTGTCCCACATTCTGCGGTTAAAGATATATTAACTCAAATTGATTGCTTAGGGACTCGTGCTAGGTGGGTTACTAAAATACAAGAATATGATTTAGAGATTAGACCCACTAAGTTAGTCAAAGGCCAAGGCTTGGCTCAAATTATGACTGAAGGTAATGAGAAAGCTCTTGGTTTGATTTGTCTTAACGATTCATCTTCACTTGAGCTGCAAAGATTAGAAGAGCATGAGTGGTACAAGGACATTATTTATTACTTGTTAAATCTTACATGTCTTAACCATTTAGTCGCTCATAAGAGAAGGGCTCTTAGATTAAAAGCCACTAAGTATTGCCTCATGAAGGATGGCCTTGGATGGAGAAATCCTGAGGGCATAGTACTTAGGTGTGTTGACGAAATTGAGTCCAAGAACTTAGTTTCTGAGTTTCATTTAGGGTTTTGTGGTGGTCATTATGCTATTAGAACTACTGCCCACAAAATTCTGAGTGCTAGTTATTATTGGCCTTCGATTTTTTCTCATGTGCATAAGTTTGTTAGAAGTTGTCAACCCTGCCAACTGTTCACTGGGAAACAGAAGCTTGCTGCCTTGCCCTTACAACCTGTCGTTGTGGAGGCACCCTTTCAGCATTGGGGTTTGGACTTCATTGGGAAGTTTCAGGAAAATTCTAGCAATGGCTATTCATGGATTTTGACTGCTACTGATTACTTCACTAAATGGGTTGAAGGCATCCCTGCTAAGAATGCCACTGAAAATGTCATTATGGATTTCATTGAAAATAATATCATTACTAGGTTTGGTTGCCTCGCTATGTCTTCCGAGCCGGTTGATTCCAAGCTAGTTCTCTTCATCCCATTTATCCATAGGGTCTACCCCCCTTAGCTTGCTGTAGGGAGACAACTTAAACGGAGAGATTGGAGATCAAGGTGACAGTCCCCGATTTGAGTGTTGTTGCGATCCCTAGACAATTTGTGCGACAAAAGTACCTTTTATGACTAATTGAACTAGCCTCCATAATATCTACAATGAATTCCATTTTGAGAAAAATCCTGGCAAGTGGGCGCCATTTGCATCTTAATGTACACCACAACGTGTATAATATATATGAGGTGTTAGATTGTGCAACAACCTTGATATCTTGGGGTTTTCAGTTGTACTCTACTATGGGGAGCCTTTTAGAGCTCCATTGTCCAACTTCAAATATAATTTCTGGACTGTGGACTATATTTGTTGGGACTTTAGATAATAGCTATTAGTTTTTAGGGTTAGATTTGATGTGGACTTGCACATAGGGATTTTCAAGTTGACCTAGAGCAGTGAACTAAACTCAAACCATAACTTTGTTATTTTTATTGCATTTTGACATGTTTTTAGCCCTTTTGATAGGTGTCACATGATTATTCCTGTTCTTTTAGTGTTTGTATAATGTTATTTTTCCAAAGAAACAATCTCATCCCACCCTAACTAAAACCTTAACTTTGTTATTTTTATTGCATTTCAATATATATTTAGCCCTTCTGATTGTGTCACATGATTATTCCTTTTCTTTTGGTGATTGTATAATGTTTTTTTCCAAGGAAATAATCTCATCCTTCCCTCACTCAAACCATAACTTGGTTTTTTTTATTGCATTTCAATACATATTTAGCTCTTTTGATAGGTGTCACATGATTATTCCTGTTCTTTTGGTGATTATATAATGTTTTATCCAAGGAAACAATCTCATCTCACCCTCACACACTTCAGTGAAGAATGGGGGTGCTAGTACTAGGCTGGCCCTTGCAAGATGCTCCCCCTTCCTCCCTGGAATTTCGGGATGGATAGCAGATTGACTATCAACCACAGAAGTGACTGGTAACCCCAAAAGAACAAATGGGAATTGATCCAAAGACCTGTTACGAACATAAATTGTATAAAGTAAAATAAATATAAATAATAAATAATGAAATATGATTATGTTAAATAGTCATTAAGTGAAAAAGCATGTGTAAAAGACATGCCTGGTCACGAAAGGACACCTGCCTAAGTATATATTTGGGTCCTCATTGTAACATTCAACATCTCTTGTTTACAATGATATGGGGTTTAACAGTAAGTTTCGCTGGGTGAAACCCACGTGATGGAAGTTCAAATCTCATTGAGTATATGGCCTGTTGTGTCTTGGCTAGAAGAGTAGGCGACCCCGAGCGGACGTCTCGGCTCTTGTTGAGGCATATGTTAATTGCTATTATGTGCGGCTTGTAGGTTGTTGCACCTAGCCTAGGTTTATAGTGGTAGCCAGTTGGATTTGATCCTGGGCCTGTTCAGGATAACTCTCACCAGTTACCGATTATCCTAGATTAAAAAAAAAAAAATTTCAACATCTCTTGTACATTTTATATATAATAAATTATTATTGCAAATACCTTTTGTGTATTTTTACATTAAAGACAACAAGCTATAAGTTTTGTTGTTTCAGTGGGTATCGGAGCCATGCAAGACTTTGAACATTATCTGTCGCACAACATAACCATGCAAGTCTTTGAATGTTGTTTGCGTACAATATGCCATTACGTTTACGTCTTGAATTCATTGAGCAGTTTAGTAAAATTCAAGAAAACTTCAGCAATGGGAAAAATGTTATGCAAAATTTAAAGTATGTCTAAAGAAAATCGATAATAAGGAAGATGATAGTGATGGTGAAGAAATGAAACAAGGTGAAGCAAGAGAAAAAGAAAAAGATCAAGATGATGATTCCAATGAGGCTGATATAGATCAAGATGAGGATCCAGATAAAGATGATGTGGATGAGGACTATCTTGAGAAACAAGAAGATGAACAATATCATAATAATGACGAAGATGTTGAAAAAGACTTTGATAATGATGAAGAGAAAAATGTGGAAAAAGAAAAAGAAGATGATATTTTTGAAAAATAAAAAGTGGATATGGGGAAGAGAAGGAAGAAAACCATGATCAAAATGAACAAAGTATTGAACTTAAAGATTTAGACATGTACAAAGTTCTTGTGCTCAATCACCTCATTGTGGATACTTGCAAGAGTATCTTTTTGTTGTCATCGCAAGGGCGATAAGGTGGATCTTTCCATAGGCATTCTTGGTACCAAGAATTGGAGACATTTGCCTCGTCCTCCTATATCTGCTTTCTTTTTCAGTGGATTGGCTTTCGATTCTTCCACAAGGCATTGCACTCTTATGTTCGACAATTATTGTACCAGCCGAAAGAGAATTGTGATGTTTATTTATGATTTAGAATCCAACGTGTGGACTCAAAGTTCAATGAGGGTCCCCGACCATATTCGGCCTATTGGAAAGGGGATTTAGTTTAAGGGCAAGTTTCACTAGGTGTGTGTCTCTCCCAATCCCAAGAATCTTATGATAACCTTCAATAACAAAAATCTTGTTGCCACAAGCATGTAGATTTTCTAGTGAAAATTTAGTTGATGACAATGGGCAAGTGGTGCTAGTGGAGCACAAGGGATGTGACTGTGTTCGCATATTGAAGTTGAATGGAAAAAAGTGTCTATGTAATAAAAAACAGAACATAGGATTTTCAAGTCTCTGACGGGGAAGAAAATGAGTGTCTGGAACTACGTTTTCACAACTCACAAACCCAATGTTGTGACTCATTCTTGCGTGGGCAAATTTACTAACCCTTGCGACATTAATCTCATTAAAAGCACAAGTTTTGTGTGTTCTTCAGTGGGATATCGAGGAACCCATCTTCTCCATAATAATTATTCCCAAGTGCTGCTTCTTCTGCGACAACATAAACATTGTGTTGCGCCACATTTTTTGGTTTGTACTGTCGGGCCTTTCGAACAGAGGACCATCCACTGCAAACTTTCCTTGCCATTCAGACAAACTGATACAATTAAAACGCCGTGGTATCCGCTGTCGAGCACTGGTTCAAAGGTCAATGGTGACATCGGTTCATTCGAATGAGCATATAATTGGCTCGAGATATACATACGGCGTGTCGTATTTTGTGGATATCATGGATCATGTAGTGGTTAGAGCGTATAATTACAATGGGTCACTTGGTGGTTCGATCATAATTATCAAAAATTAAACATTGATTATATATATATATATATATATATATATATTAATACTTAATTAAATTTTAATTAGTTAATTATATTATATTAATTGATATAATTTAATTAATTAATTATTTAAAAAAACTATATATATTATTATATAAAAAAAATTAATAATTATTATTAAAAATTTGAAGGAGAAATCGAAATACCTGGATTTCCAAGACATTAGTACCGATGACTTACACATACCAGAAAGATGTGGGCAAGGAGGGAATTATTAGTGAATAGGATTTGAGGAGAACATTTCGAAGAGGAAGGCAATGTTATGAATATAATTCATAACAAAATAAAATAAATATAAATAATGTAAATGATAAATAATCAAATAATGATTATGTTAATTAGTCATCAAGTTAAGTGAAAAGGCATTTCTAAATCGTGAAGGGACACCTGCCTAGTATATATGCAGGTCCTCATTTTAACATTCTACATCACTTGTACATTATATATATATATATATATATATCATATATATTAAAAATTATTACAAATACCTCTTGTGTATTTTGCATATTAAGTCAGCAAGCTACAAGATTTGTTGCTTCAGTGATGACCTCGAGTTGTCCCCACTGTCACGACCTCCGTCCGACACCTCCATGCCTGTCCTCCCTTTGCTTCAACTATCGTTGCCATCGAGTCGTTCCCACTATCACGACCTCCATCCGACACCTCTGTCCCTGTCTCTTGTGTCTGTCCGTCCATCACAAAATTCAAACCCTTGCCCGACGTCCTGTCTTAAGTGTTGTCACAAGCAGCTGTCACTAGTCATCGAGTCGGTCAAACGACAATTCGATTCAACATGTTTAATGTAAATATAATTAAAAATTGATTTAATTATTTAAATTCATTCAATTAATTTAATTATTATTTTAATAATTTTCTTTCAATATGTATATATTATATATATATATTAGTAATTATATTAAAAAAACTATTAGGAAAAATTATCCCGGTTATTAAAAACAGAAAAAGTCACGAAAGTAAAGAAATGGTACGAGTGACCAGTCACATTGGTCAAAATAACATGAGCAAGTGAAGAAAATTGTCGAGAATAAAGCTTTGAGGACAAAGCTTTTAGAAGGGGGCAATGTTACGAACATAAATTGTATAAAATAAAATTAATATAATAATAATAATGAAATGATGATTATGTTAAATTGGTCATTAAGTGAAATGGCATGTCTAAAAGACATGCCCGGTCGCGAAAAGACACCTACCTAGGCATATATCCGAGTCTTCATTGTAACATTCAACATCACTCGTACATTTTATATATAATAAATTATTATTACAAATACCTTTTGTGTATTTTTACGTTAAAGACAACAAGCTATAATTTTTGTTGCTTCAAGGCCTCTATGAACTTTGCATAAGAGCATCTATCAATTGAGCTAGACCTTGTGGTTAGTTATTGTATAATGTTATGGTTTATTTATCGGTCTATTCTTCATGCCCTAGTTTATGACTTTTCACCTGATGGTGATCGTGACATTATTATTGGTAGCCTAAGTCACCTGACACGGGGATTCGGGACACGTAGGATTCGAGATTCGTGGTGTCGGATTCGGACACGCTGACCCCCCAGAACAGGACACGTTAGGACACGCTATATATTATTTTATTAAATAT
>APFE031741987.1:84724-183049 GCA_000404065.3 Pinus taeda | reverse complement strand
GGGCCTAGACTTGATCATGAAGCTGCCAAAATGCTCTACTCCTTGCTGCAACAACACAAATCACTTGCCAAATGAAAATATTAATGAGAAAACACGCCCTTTTCTTTCCCGCACTGAGCTTAGCGAGTCTTGGAAACCGGACACGTGTCCTAAAATCGCGACACGCCCTCGGACACGACGTGTCCAAAACGGACACGACGTGTCCTGTGATTTGGGCACGAATCCGGACCGAATCGTGTCGGATTCGCCGGATTCGGGATTCGCAGGGGGTTTAGGACGAATCCGGTGACTTAGTTTGTAGCGTTAGTGATTATGTTGCAATTTTATTGTTGCATATAGATTATATCATCATGTTCCTTAGTTGAAATGCCATAGGGTGATTTATTGATTCTGGAATGCATTGTGTTGACCACTACGTTTCAACGACCCATAGCAGTACACCCCCTTTTTTCGCAAAATGGATAGTGCTTGATCGATGTGTCTGTGTCGTTTAGCTATCATCGTCAACCTGATCATCATGTTATAATGTAAACCCATTCTTCACGTATATGATGTAAATAATCTCAGCAGAACCGTGTCATGTATGTAACAACCTAGGTAAACCTACTTTTTTAGTGACGATCTCCATTCTGGGAGGTTTTTTATCTCATCGATTCATTCTTGAATGGTGGATAGATTTTTCTTCTCTAGTCTTACCCCAAAGCTGGAATGGAATTTGTCGCTAGAATCTTAGGCGAGTCTTAGTGTTCTAGATCGAGTCTATGTAAAAGTGATTTGGGATTAATCCTAACTATTTGGTTAAGTTAGGTTATTACAAATTGCTTGGTCTGCTGGATTATATTTGTGTCACAGAAATGGGTTGTCTATGAGGGTCTATTACAAATAGGTTTTCCCCCTTATAATGTAAAAAATATGAAAATCATGATGTAAAGTGTTTTGAAGGTTGAAAAAATAATTTGTCCCCTCAGGGGTTAATTAATTAAATTTTCTGCTCAAAAATTAATTAAAATCCTAAGCCAAAAATTTAATTAATTCTAGGTCATAGGTAAATTTAAATTCTCCAAAGGAAAAATTCGTCGGTCCTAAAAAATTAAAGTTTAAAAGGTCCCAAGACTAAGGTAAGTTAATTATTTCGTTAAATTTTAAAGCTTTGATCCCTAGGGATTAAGTCAAAGTCAATTTTTTGGGGAAATTAACTCAAAAATTCTATTTTTGAGTTAATTAAAATGCATTTAATTAAAAATTTCAAATTTCCCCAAATATTTAAATATTTCAACGGATGAGATTAAAAGAAATTTTAATCTTTATCAACGATCGAGATTGCTTTAACAATGATCACTTGAACTAGCTGTTGGAGGATTTATCTTTAAATAAGAAGTCATTTGTCAGTTGATCCATCTAATCTTTTGATCGTGTGCTTAGCAAGAATCCCTAGTGTAATCTTTTTTTCTAGATAATAAAGAAAGACTTTGGGGTTAAATTCTGTTGGTGTTACTCTTCATGGGAATACTGTAAGATGTGTTGTTTCATTCATAATTTTTTCTAAAGCCATTGATGGGGTTTGAATAATTTAAATTTTGAACGTAATAGCAGGTATCTCTATTTGTCTGAATTTTATTATTATTTTCTCGCTTTATTTTTTATGGTTCGATTGAGTTTTGCAGAGAAATCTTGATTTTAGATCCTTGGGTGTTAGGGGAAGTTTTCAGTTGGACCAGCCAACTCCTAATCTATTTTTTCTGAAGAGCCTAACTAAATTAGCTCCGGGCTTAACATAAGATTTTGTTGGTGATGCACAGAGGGTTTTGAGTTAGCACCTCTTTTTAAAATTTTAAAAATCTATTTTTTTGTGGGAAATTTGATAGTTCTGGCTATTAAGAGCCTTAGATTATCAAATCTGAGAGCAGAGTTGGATTCATACTCCTCAGATCTAATAGATGTTTAAATTATTTGTATTGATCTGTTATTTACTTGTGTAATCTGAAATTTTATAACATAATTTTGAATTTTAACACTTAGGTTTTTGGGGTTTTCTCTATTTTTGTACATATTGGGTATTGGGTTTTTCTCTTTTCACTTGTGCATGAATCGATCTAAGAAATCAGCCAAGGAAGTCTTCAAAATTTGAGCTAGATCTAGACCTTTGGGGGCAAGATGTAGGCTCAAAGATTGTTTGCAGGAATAGATCTGAGAAATCATCCAAGGAAATTTTTAGATTTGAAAGTTTTTAGGGGGATCCGGGGTTTTAAGAAAGATCTAGGCCCTGAAGGGCAAGATCTTGTCCCAAATATTTTTGCAGAGCCAACCATTAAAGATTTTGCAGCAAATTTGAAGATCTAAAGCAAAATAATTTTCTTAGAATTTTTTTTTAAAGTTTTGGGGCTTCTAAGCCCAGATCCGACTTCTCCTAGCCCAACTCTAGCCCTATTGGGCCTAGTGCTAGCCTTCGTTGGCCCTAGATTCCCCTTGCTCCATTTCTGATCTGAATATCCTGAAGCTGATCATTGGTGATTTTTTGCAGAAAAATTGGTAAAAAATGTGTTTCAAGTATTGAATTTTTTTTGGCAACTTGGGCAAGTGATCTTCAAGGCCTAGGGCCTAAGGGTTTGATCACTAAATCCTCTTTTTTCTTACTGCTTGTTACAACAATCATATACCTTTCTAATGGTGGCAAAATTTCATGTGGGTTAGCCTAAAATCAGTTCCTAAGTTGTCTAATACATAAATGAATTAATTTATTGAGTTGGGAATCCATCATTAAGCCTATTTCATATTTTAATTGCTGACTATAATAAGTATATCAAATCTGATATAATTCTGGAAATCACATCATAACAGGCTGAAATTTTTTGATAATTCATTTGGGCAAGTTTGGAAAATTTTCGGAATGTTTTGGTATAAAGATAGCATTTATACCTTACTGTTTTCATTGTCATATTGCTGTTGTCATAATATTTGTTTGTTGCTGTCCTAAACAATTCACTGCTGTCTTAAAAAACAATTCTCTGAATGTTAGGAGTTTTAATATCGTTGTGGAAGTAACTATCATAAGAATCATGAAGGGTGATCTTTTTTATTGCAACAAGCATTTCCTTGCCGTCAAAAAGTCCTTTCTGCTGCTCTTTTTTTGTCACTAAAACGTATTCGCTGCCATAGATCAAATTCTGAAATTTCAAGTGATTTGAGTTCATAACACAATTTAGAATTTGTTTGACATGTTTGGCATTTTAATTTTACCGCTGTCATTAGAGTATTTGCTGTTGTCCTAAATCTAATCTTTGAAAATAACTGCTTTTAGATGACTGTTTGCATAAGTTCAGGGCAACAAATTTGTGGTACAATTATTGACAATAAAATCCAAGTTTAAACTTGAATTTGCTGTTGTCCTAAATCTAATCTTTGAAAATAACTGCTTTTGGATGACTGTTTGCATAAGTTCAGGTCAACAAATTTTTGGTACAATTATTGGCAATAAAATCCAAGTTTAAACTCTTATTTTCTGACTTTTTGAATCACAAACATAAGCTCATTGCCTAAAGGAAATTCATTTCACACACTTGGAACAGAGAAGTCTAATATTTTAAATTGCCCAAAGGTTTTCTTGTTTGGTGGATGGTAAATATTTTGAAATCTATTGAGCAAAGTATCATTGAAAAGGCTTGCATTCAATTTGGATCTAATAGAAAACTTGGGCTATTTGAATATCTCTTAAGTAGTTTTGGAATTTTCAAGTAATTATCATTGAAGCATAAATTGGATAAATGCTCTAATTCTCTTTCTTAACATTAATATCATTATTGGCTTGTGGTTTTTTTGGCGTATTAGTGATCTTTCTTTAAGAGCATATATCTTGTGTATCTTATTGGCACTTGAGATATTTGGCACTTTGTCTTGTATAAGATTGTCTCTTCATTTCATTAAGTAATCTTGTCATAAAGTTAATCAATACTAAGTACTTGAGTCTTAAATGATCTTACCTCAAGACTACTCACTCATCCCTTTGCTAATCGCATCTTGCATCTCTTTTCATCATAATAACATTTTCCTTAGCAGCAGTTGTCCATCATGTACGTGGTCTTAAATTTTTTAGCAAGATAGTTGACTCCACAAGGCATTGAGATCAATTGTATAAATCGAATCATTTAAGTCTTGCTGGATCTAAAAGTATTTGGTCGCTCCATTGTGTCTCCCGGACTGGTTGGTTCTCAACTAGTCCTCTTTCATTCCATTTCCGTAGGGTCCACCCCCCTTAATCTATTGTAGGGAGACAATTTAAACGGAGAGATTGGGGAGCAGGGTGACAGCCCCCGATCTGAGCCGTTATCACGGTGCCTGGACATTCTGTGCGACAACACGTTGTAAACATGGATTGGTCATGTGGTCAATGCCTATTATCTGTAGGACTAGCTAGAGGAAACTGGTGCTCACTTATATATATGTCTGCTCCCCACTATCATCATATAAATTCTGCCAATGGTGTGCCTATGGTTTACTTTGTTTTTCCATGAACTTTTGTAAAAATTAGTGTGAGGTTGAAAAAGTTGTTGCTAGGTGCAACCCTACTTGTTGCTCTATCACCTAGTGCGGTAATAGTCTCTGAAGCACTAATGTTGATTATCTAGTTATATGATTGGTTGTTGAGTCATAGTCTGTTTGACGGGGTAGAGATGAAGACATGGGACTCTTCATTGGATTAGTGTGTCCATTGGGAGGTTTGCAAGCTGGCCATATGGCTTCCCCTCATGATGCATGACTGTCTATTGCATAGGCAATGCATTGGTTTGCTAATTGCATATTCGTACTTTCTTAAGTAGTCATGAATGGCATGCTAGTGCCATAATAATTCTTCATTTGCGATAATGTGTTTCAGGTGAAGGGAAACCAATCTGTCACAAGTACTGCCTGCATATGGGGCCTGCCAATACGAGGCCTTGTTGTCAATTCCTCATATGGGACCCCACCATGCAGAGTCTAGTGTCCAAAAGTGGGGTGGCATCTCAACTCCATGAGGTTATTTTTACGTTTGTCAAAGCCTTTGTCTGACCACATTAGGTACTCGTGCACCAGTCATTAAGATCTTTGTATGCATAGGAACCTGAGTAATAGCAGTGTGAATGTGTATGACAAGGGGGAAAACAATGCATTCTTTGGCACAGTCAAACTGATTTCTAGGTTTACCCTGTGTTTCTTTTTCATGTGTTACTCATTCTGCTATCTCAACTGAATTGTTTTGTTTCTCTGAATATTTCAGGCACAGATAATGCTTGGAGTGGTGACCCCACAAATGGTATTTTCAATTTTCTATTAATTTTTTGTATATCATTGACTATAGAATTTCTTTCAAAAGGAGTATATAGTTCCTATAAGTTAATAAATGTTATGAATGGCACATTTGCAGCTGCTGAACTTCCGGCCAGATCCTTCAATACAATCTGGTCAACAGGGTCAGATGCGTTTAGCACAAAATCAGATTCAACCTGGGAAGCAAACCCAGATGCAGGCTGGGCAGCACAGTCAGGTCCAATTGTTACAGCAATCTCAATCCCAAAACATTCCAATGCAACAGTTAATGCAACCACCTCCAGTGCAGTCTTCAATTCAGGTTATCCAACCAACTCAACCTCAAGTGCCACAGACAATATTGCAGTCTCTACAATCGGCATCTCAAAGTTTGAATTTGCCAGTACAACCTCCGATGCAGTCTCCCCCACGCACAGTACAGTCTCAAGTTCCTCCTCTTCTTTCAGGTCAGCCTCAACAACCTTCCAACCAGCCAAGTCTGGGGAGTCTACATCAACCACCACTGCCACAGCAACCAAGGCCATTGTTGCAATCTCTTCCACCTGCAGGCCAGGTGCAAAATCAACCAACTCAGAATATGGCGTTCAAACCATCAAGTGTGTCACACCAACTGCCATCACAGGCACCTTTTCAGGTATAACAGTTGTTTTCATTAGATACCGTTATTCATTCAGTTAATTAAGGGGAGCGGTGAGCTATACATAGTACTGTTACATCCTCAGACTTGATGTCATTAACAAACTGTGTAGAAGAGGAACCCCTTCACATTAGTTTGTCATATTTAGGGTCTACCTTGTCATGATTTTTTCAGCTGTTGAAATGATACTCTTTTGGTAGCAGTCAGGAAACCATCCTCAGAATACCTTGGCGATTCCTTTCCAGAAACACAACCAACCTCCACTGCGCAATCTACCACCTCCACAGCAGTCTTATCAGGTAAGTGGGTTCTAAAAAACAGTTCAATTGAAAATTTTCTTTTCCAATTGGCAATCTGAGACACCTTAGATTTTGTCTTTTTGCAGATGGGATCTGGTAGTACAGTTGGCACAGCTCTACATGTAGGTTCTGATGCAACTCACTCAAGTACAGGCCCAAGCAACTATCCAAGCAATGCTGGCCTCATAAATTTAGGCATTGAGGGTGCTCTCCAACTGGGAAGAGGACCTAATTTGATTCAAGGATTGGGTGGCGTTCCTGATGTATCCTGGTCTCAGTTCCCACAATCAGCTGGTGGTGCTTGTGGGGACTTGGCAACAGTTGCATCTACTTCTGCAGGGTTACCTATTATAGAAGATGGAAGCAAGGTCTACACAGCTGCAGGCGGTGGAAATGGTGGGATTGCTTCTAGGTCTTCAGACAGTGGAGTAGGAACTAGCCTTGTTCATTCTCAAGGGCCCAGCCAAACATCTGTTGAAGGGATGTCACAACTGCAACAGCCTGCATCCCATGGGGTACATCATGGATTATTCTTTATATTTGAATTATTTTTGGAAAAATCCTTTTTGGTCCTGACATTACTTTTTTTTCTTTCAGCCTCCACTTACTCAAGAAGAAGAAATTGCATTGCTGCAACAAGTGAAGAGTCTTACTCCAGAACAGATAAATGCTTTGTCGCCTGAGCAGCAACAACAAGTACTTATGTTGCAGCAGATGATATTGACACATGGTGTTCCTTATTAAGTCATGTTACTTTATGTAACTCAAATCCACACAACCACTGAATGAAGACTTGCGAAGGAATGATGCTAGTTGTAGTACACCATTTTCAAGTGCCTTAAATTGTAAAACAATTTTTATTTTTGTTCCCATTTGTTGACCTTACTATCATATAGAAGGAACAGTGATACAATTGTGAAAAAATAATGGTTATTTCCCTTGGTGAAAAGTTGAAAATGGTTAAACACTATAGCATATCATCTCTACAAATTTTAAAGTAGGATTTTGACATACGCTGCCTTAACTCATCTCAAGTATCTGATATTTGTGCCCAAGCCAGTGGTATTTAACAAAACAGTCCTACTAGAGTTGCAGGATTGGTAAAATCCCTTACAATGTTTGGAATTAGAAAGAAGTATTACCTGATATCGTGTTTGCAAACATATTTTATTACCATTTCCACCAAATAGATCATATTATTCCGCAAATAATACTTGAATCATTCAAGCTTGCTATCAGATATTATCATTGGTGAGTAATACTTAGGGAACATGCTTCAGTGAAGAGTACATTCATTATAGGAAGATTTTACAACTATTTGTGTCCTACATACCATAGATCTCTTTGGACCATGGATTTTTAGGTAGTGGTTGTTTGGCTGCAAGTGCTTTGGCTTAAGCCATCTTGGCTGCAAGTGTTTTGGATTAAGTCAGCCTATATTTTTGGAGCTTTAATTAGCTTCTTGTCATGTTTGTGGACACTGCATGAGGACACTACACTAGCGGACCCCCCTTTTTTGTATTAAAGCAATGTTGCAAACATTGGCATTGGGATCAAATCGGCAAGGGTTTGGAAAATAAAAAAATCATAAAAATTAAGAAAATATTGGTAAAAATTGACAAACATCAGCGAGGCCAAAAAACCATGATTTTGTGATTTTTCTGTAATAAAATCAAGATGTTTGCAACACGTTTGCAACACTATTAAAGCGGTATACAATCTGTGTTTATATTAAAAGTTAAAGAAATCTTTAATCAAAGAATTTACAAACAAATATCATCACAAAAGATGTGTTTATATTAAAGTTAAAGAAATCTTTATTCAAAGAATTTACAAACAAATATCATCACAAAAGGTGTTTATATTAAAAGTGAAAGAAATCTTTAATCAAAGAATGCACAAACAAATATCATCACAAAAGGTGTTTATATTAAAAGATAAAGAAATCTTTAATCAAAGAATGCACAAACAAATATCATCACAAAAGATCAAGTAGCTAATTTATCTCACAAAAAAGGATAATCCCTATTGATGTGATCATTTTGAGTGTACATGCTCTCTCTCTCTCTCACACACACACACAATGCATATAGTGTCGGTATGGAATTCCATTTTTGAAACCATGGTACATGAGAGTGAAATGTGAGTATGGGGAGACCATTTTTGATTTGAAATCAAGGTGCATCACACATATATGTAAAGCTAAAAGGAAAGTATGGCCTCCAAACATGCATATGCAAAATAAACAAACAACCATAGAATTGGGTACAGATAACCGTGTAAGCCAAATAAACTTTGACGTAAAGAATGAGATTTGAGATGATGTTCACAATGCTACAATTTGTTTTTATATATATTTCTTTTTAGATCTAACTTAATCGCTGCATTAAATATACAGCACTTGGTGACCTTTCAACCACCACATCAAAGAGGGAACACTGAGGTCACCTTTTAACTTTTAATATGGATTATAACCGCCCACTCAGGTCGAGTCATAATGGACTTTAATGACCATTAAGAGACCACAAAGTCCAGTGTAACTATCATTAAACAAACATCTCTCTAAAGGTTTTCTTAGATGAAAAAGGGCAATGTGAAAAAGATTACAAAGTGATTACATATGTGATTGTTACCCACCACCAATGAGTGACCCCTATAAGAGAAATTTTCTCCTAGATTTGTCTTCAGCTGACAACCAGTAGCCCTTTGCAGCCACCAAATAGTTCGATTTGCCACTATTCTCTGCCACCTGAGCCAACCATTATGTGCCTTCGATCATCTATTATGATCTTATGTTTGAAGGTGGGCATTCCAACCCCGAAGGTATGACTTTTCATTATGTTATTGGGTGTTTATGCTTGTTTTTCTTGGGCACATTTGGACATGGATTAGTGGGGGGATTCGACAGAAAGAATGAGCTTAGATTTTACTCTTGTTCCCTTGTCCCAACTTAATGGTTAATCTTGTCTCCTAGTCTTGTGGGATCTTCTCTATTTGTCACTAGCTTCAGGAGTGGCAATACATGGGAAACCCTAATTTTGGTTGTATGGTCCCACTTCCTGACACAATATATCTCACTCCCCTCCGCTCATTATAACCCCTTTTCAAACTTTTGTCATTCGGGTTCACATTTGTCCATTGGGTCCACAAGGTGTTAACCTCCCTCTCCCCCTATCCACACTTTGGGTTGGGACTCGAGTGATGCCCGAGAGGTAGATGCAGCAAAAAAGAAAGTTAAAAGCATAATTTGGCCGCTTACAACAAGAAATGTACCACAAAATGTAGAAGATGGTTGAGACATAAAAAATTAGCACACAGGCATAAGCCCAACATGAGCTCTACCCCCTATCACTATGCCCATCACCCTGGTTCCTAGGGCCCCTATGAGTGCCCTTTGTATGATTAAGGAGCTCTGTCACAAACCCTGGTGGGCGATGAACTGACCAACTACTCTCTGCATCATCATACACATCATGCTCTCATCCTCTTGAGCCCCAAGTAGTAAAAGAAAGAAAAATCAACAAGAAGCAAAAGGAATATGAAAAAAGATAGAAAAACAAAAATCGGGGTAACTCATGTAACACAATTACTCCCTCCTACATTCATATACCCAAGATGTGGGCACTCCTTATCATAACTACCCTTGTCCTATGGCATGTGGCTTGGAGCCCGTTGAGAAAGCAATGCTAGTAGAATTATAGTTAGATTTCTCTTTCTTGATAATTACTTGTGAATTATGTTGCCTTATTTTACTTCTTTGTTATATTATCTTTCATCAAGCAATTACCAAATTATGTGTGCATAAATATCACAAAAACACAAGACACAAGATGTAGGCACTCTATAAGGGAAAAACCCCTATATAGGGGAAAACCTAGTCAACAAGTCTTCCTTCAATAGTTTCTCGAGATAATCCAAGACTCTTGACCTAGACAAAGACTTCCTCCACACTAAGTCCTCCCTCAATCCTTCTTGCCCATGATAGCCCTTCAATAGTGACTTGGATCTAATAACGTCATCTTGTAGTAGCAGCTTTGACCCAACAATTGGTAGCAACAACAACAACAACTTCGACTAGACAAAGAAAAACACCGATCTCCCTAGATACTCCTCCAAAGTGAGAGATAGATGGCCCAAAATTTTGATCTTGATGACTTCTTCTTACCTCCAAAATTTCACACTCTTTTACAACTCCTTTCCTAGCTTCCGACTTCAGGATATGGAACTATGATAGAGAGAGTGAATTTCTCCAAATGAATTTGAACTGCCATGTATATATAGCCTTCCAGTGAGGTTGAATTATCCTTCTTGAGGCCGACTTGATCTTTTTGAGGTCGTCTTGGTGTAGAGAAGACTAAATTTATTTTTGACTAAAAAATAATGCTTTTTGCATAATTTGAAAGACCACAAAGGGTCTATTTTAATGGAAAACAACTCTAATGAATTAGAATAAATCCTAGAAGCGCTCAATGGGGACTTTGACCTAAAAAAGATGACCCAAGTATGAAACTCATGCTTTAATAAGTCATAATAATAATAATAATAATATTTTCTTCCTTCTTTTGATAAGTACATTTCATTGTGACTCAAATACATTTATGAAGACCGAACCTAGTTACATATTTCAGCAAAGCCTTCCCTCTATCCTTGCTCCATTCCATCATCATTTCACATGACACTTGCCATTTGAGGTTGAAGCCACCTAATAGGGTCTTTTATTAACCTCTCTTGTTGAGCAAGGAAACACTTGTACCTTCTAAAGGCCATTTGGAAGGGCATGTTGTTATGAAGTGTCCACTTTTGTCTTTGATTAGCAAGCTTATTTACTCAATTGCACTAATGGATTGTTGTTCTGGAAGGTAAGGAGACAAATTGAATCTTATACAAGATTGCAAGTGGGTCTTCATCCTAGACTTGGTCTCCCTAAACATGATCCAAAACCTCCAAAAGGATTATAATAACACTTATAAAGTGAGCGTTGAGAGCCATGGGTCTCCACCACAACAGAGCATTGATTGCCACACCATGAGCTTCTTTAACACCACACATTTATGTTTGAGCCCTAGCCATTTAGAGAGGATGATGCACTTGGACCACGTTGCCCAACCGACCACATATTTGTACCTTAGACTTGGCAGATGATCCAGGGCCCAGATGGGGTTTTGGCTCATCTGGAGAGACATAGGAGGGCATGCATCATCTTCTAGTCCTTAGTGATGGAGCATCGGCTTGTTATTAAGCCACTGGAGGCCCATGATACCATGGATTATGCTCCACAGCCACTTGGGAGCACCACAAGATGTTTTGCTTGGAAATCAAGGGGCCACACCCTTGATCATAAATTTTGGAGCCTTTCTCTTCATCATGGCACTTAGAGGACTCATTTTGGCCTTCCTGCGACCCTTCCTACTCCATTATGCACTATTTTGGCCCCCTTCGAATGGTTTATTACTCACTTTCATAGCTATTTACTGGATTTGTCACCAAAAGGGTTGTTATTTGCACATTAAAATATTATTAGGGGCTTACTTAGGCTAATTAGACCAAATCAAACTTGTGAGAGGCTCATATAAACTAAAGAGACTTCATTTGTATTTGGACATCACACTTGGGATTTTTTGGCTCTCTCATTAGAGGTCTTTGACCTACAATCTGTTGAATGATTTGGATGAATAAATGCATTTTAATGTGTGGAAAGATTTCACTCTCTTGGAGCTTCTTGTTGGCAAGATTGTGGATGGATATACTTTTCTTTGTCTTGTAAGTGCAATATAATGCTATATTTATGTTTGAATGGAAGTCTAATGCATGCAATTATTTTCTTATGGTGAAATAATGTGCCCTAATTAATGCAAATTAATGGGATCATTGAAACTATTGAAGATTTTTGCATGAGTTACTCATTGGACAAAGAATGAATGAATGTTCCTCGTTGATTGTTTGCATGTGGATCCTTGAAACTCCATATCGAAGTATAAAAGTCTAAGGTTGTTGTGTAGTTGTATCCGTAGAGAGTGAAGCTACTTCTTTAGGCCTCTTTGAAGAGCGAAGTTTCTTGAGTCTTGATTATTTTGACTCTAATCTTCCTAATAATTAGGCACTGGTCCTAAATCCTTGGTGATCACAATACCTCAATGAGGCATCATTCCTTTCACCTTTTCTTCTTCCCTTCAAGGATTGCTAGCCTCTCTAGGGCTTGGTGCAAAATCCTTTAGGAGTGAGATCTTGCAAAACTAATTGGACAAGCTTCTGCGTTGGTGTCTCCTCTAGCTATTGTTCGATTTTGGGGTCATTCTCACAATTGAATCTCAAGATAATTAATTCCCTAGCATTCGTACCAAGTGGGAACCCTTGAAGCTGCTTCGACTTGTGGATTTCTTGAAGGTTGACAAGTTATAGCTTATCATTGAAAACCTTTTCTCTTAGCTATCTTGACCTTGGATGAGCATTTATTTCAGCATATCTCTCAACCCTAGGTCTCGTATAGTCTCTCTCTCAAGGGGTTTATTATGGAAAGTCATCTTATGTCCTCCCAAAACTCACACCTTAATTGAATCTTTCCATTGAATAAGCCATTCTTGCTTCACTTCAAACCCTAGTATGTACATACTAATCAAAAGTGAGGGTTACTGCGACTCCTCTCATTGGTGAAAATCTGAGAATAGAAGGGGACATAGGTTGTGGTGATAGTGGGCCTTGTTCTAAATGGTTGTTGTACCTTCTAACTTTAGCCTACAAACTAAGACCACTAGTTTGTGCAATAATAGTGACCAAGTAAGGATCACATCCCTACAACCCCTTTTGATATTCATGCTTGCAAAAGATGGTGGTTAAAAATGTTTAGCTAGATAAACATTACTATAATCCCCTCTTTCATGTTTAATTGGGTAGGGAATAAAACAATGATCAAGTTGACAAATCCTCAACTATGAAAAGGCATAGAAACAACTCTTAATTGAGTGTCAATTTTTAGCATTGCAGCCTCCAAAACCTGTTGAATTTTGTATTTATGGCTAGTCTTCATAATCAAGTTTTAGCTCTCCAAATATTTAAGAAATGATAAATATATATTTGGATTCCTAGTCGACCTCAAAAAAAGAAAATTTGATTTTTTTCCTCCAAATGTAAGGTCAGCGTCTAGTCAACCCCAATGAAAAGACAAACCAATTAAACTCATTCAACACCTATATATTGGCATTCATAATCTCCATTTGAGAATCCAATTTTGATCACCTTAGGTGCAATTCATATCACTTCTGTTCATGCGTGGGAGACAAAAGGAGGACAAATATGAAGAAGAATAAAAGGACGAAATTTGAGGCAAACCTAATTCTCTATGGCCATTTTTTTTAGGCTAATGGAGGATAGTTTTACCAAGTTTTACCTAGGTTTGGTTATTGGCCAGTTTGAGTTTTTTTAACTATAAAATTCAGATTGTATTCCTTGTCGAATTGGGAAAATTTCTCTAAGAAAAGGTTGTTGGGTTTTCCCTTGGTTTGGGGTTTTACTAGGATAAATTGTGTCTCATGCTTGGTTGTCTCTACTGTCATTATTTTTTTATTGTTGAAGATTTTATTTTATAATTACTTAATGATGAATTTGGTATAAGATGAATTGGTTTAAGAATCATTAGAAGTAATTATCAATCTAGAAAATCCATAAAATTCAAAATGTTTTCAGAGCTCGGGTTATAGAACAACCAGAAGAAAAACTGAACCTATAAATGATTAAAAGGAAGATCACAAAGCCCTCATCCTTGTCCAAGAATAAACATTTTTTGTGAAATTCGAACCCTCTTTATATTTAATGGTTTTGAATAGGCTTGAAGAAGGGCTAAAGCCCTAGAATGGGGACTGAATGACCTCAGTCCCAGCCACAGGAGGGCCAAGACAAACCTTAGTCCAAGCCTTAGGAAGGCTGAAAGTCCTCATAACTAGGTTGCAACTTGTCTAAGGTAGGCCCTAGGAAAAATAGGAGGTCGAAGCAAAATCGGAGGCCAAAATTCGAAAAGGGCCTCAGTCTGAACATCAAAGGCTGAGGAATCTCAAAAAGTGAGAAAGTTGTCTCTTGTGCATAAGGTTTGCTAAAGTTTTTCTTGAATAAGGTGGATTGTAACCCTTAGATTTTGGAAGGCACTATTGTTCTAGGCTAAGGACTGATAAAAGATACATCATCAAGGCCTATTGTTTGGCTCATGGGACACCACAATGCTAAGTATGAGACATGGGCATACATACATATAAAGAGGCCAAAAAAGCTTTAAGAATTTTACTGAAGTCTGAGGTTTGATGTCCCTCTTTGAATCCTTGGAATGTGAGCACTGATTGAAACATAGTTGAGTATCTCAAACAAGGTTGAAAATGCAAACTCAAGTTGAGAAAAATCAAGGTGTTCATTCCTACCTGTGAGTCAAGGGAAGCATAGTTGAGCCTAGCTTAAACATTGTTTTCTTGCCTCAGTTGATTGGGCTAGCTCTCTTGGAAGACTTTTATGGAAGACATTAGAACATCTTATCTTTATTCCAATTGTTTTGTTGGCATGATGAAACATTCCTTGTTTGAAGGATAATATGTAGAAGAATAGGACTCCACGGTACACTCTTATTCTTTTACGATTTGGATGAATTGACAAGAGAGTTTGTACATGACATATTTTGATGATCTTAGTTGTCTTAGGGTTTGTAAACCCTATAAGACTTGAAGATTATGTTTTATTTAAGAGTTTTGAAGACATTGTAAACTCAATCACAATGTTGAGTTTGGATTTTAGGCAAATAAGGCCTTCAAAAAAAAGTGTTGGACAAAATGAGTTCTATACACTTATACTGATACCATTTGGATTAAAGTTTTGGATATTTGCTTTGATTACAATTGCAAGGCGTGTTCAAAATTCTGAAGTGTTACTTTGAAGTTGTTAATGCAATGACTATGTAAGGGCCTTTGTCAAGTATGCAAAAGATGCCTTAGGACATTAAACAAAATTTGCTGATAATTTTTGTGAAAGAAAAAAATATGCCTCTTAGATTGAGATTCACTTATTGGACTTTGTAGCATATCATCAAGGTAGTCAAAATGAAGTGAAGAAGTGGGACTCTATGGCTCTTTTTCTTTTCTTTTTTGATACTCATAGGAAGATGTTATAAGGTCTCTGTAGCATGTAAACCATCTTGGTATTGGAAGAAGCTACGAAATCATCATAAGCCCTGAATTTGGATGACTAAGGGAGATGGACAGAGTATATTTGGTTTACTAAAGTATGCTATGGGTTGAAATTAATGTTTAGTGTAGGAAATTTCCTTTGACATTAGTTCAATAAGGTGTTGCCCTGGATTTGAAAGTAACTAATGCCTTATACCTTGTACTACAACGATATGTATTGCATTGCATTGTTGTGAGTATGAATGTATTGACTGAGATATGGTACCATTACTTATATGGTAGAGCTTTGTAAATATGGAAATCAAAGAATACATCTTTGACTGATTCACCAACGAAATTCTTCTCTGAGCCAGAGGGAGTTAATAAAGGACATTGGAATGAACATAGAGTTGTCTGAGCCAAGAGGACATATTGTCGTCATATTCAAAGGGAATCTTGGATATAAACACTGCTAAATCTCAAGAAAACCTTTTGAGGTCTCTTGTTGAGGCAACATGCACTTTGGATACATTTGTTTCAAGTATCATGAACTGTTTGGGCATTTTGATGATTTCATGTTTTTGATGTGCCATGATGATCATACACATGGGATGAGTTCAATTTTGATGACATGATCAAATTATTGTTGTTGCTAATTTTGATAATATGATAATTATTGTTGTCGCTAATTGATAAAAATTCAAACTTTCTTCTTTTGGTTACTATTCATTTTTATTTGTTTTGACTCGAATTCAAATTGTATTACTTGTTGTTTTGGACAAATTTCTCTAAGAAAAGGTTGTTGGTTTTTCCCCTGGTTTGGGAATTTACCTGGATAAATTTTGTCTCTTGTGTTTAGGTGTCTCTACTATCATTAATGTTTTGATATTGAATATTTTCTTGTATAGTTACTTAATGATGAATGTGGTATAAGCTTAATTGGTTTAAGAATCATTGGAAGTAATTATCAATCTAGAAAATCTTGAAAATTCAACAAAACCTTCACACTAATCTCTTCAGAATTCACAATAAAAACATGGTCCCCTACTTCAAAAGTATAGCCTCCAAAAAACACTTTTGCATGAACCTCTTAAGGGTTGGTCAGACAAAACACAAGGAAAACCAAATTTAATTGTGAAATATCATATGCACAAGTAGTCAACATAGAAATTAAAATGCCACAATGTCGACCAAAAATAATTTGCAAACAAATGACAATGGATGATAGAATGTTGAAGTTGAAAGTGATTAATGCTAGCAAAGAAATATTGTCAAAAAATAAAAACATTGTTTTTATGTAATCCAACCAATACCCTGTGCATGCACAATATGATCAGTAGGTTCTACAAGTGCTCCAAAAACTACATACAATAAGATGGTTTTTCCATCAAGTACATGTGTCAAGTACGAGTAACAAATAAAGGTTGTGATTGTTGATTTATTATGATTTCTTAGACTAATAATTACTTCTAATGATTTATTCATTATTTATATTGTTCCACTTCACCATTAAGCAATTATACATAGGAAATCTTCAACATTAATATAATAATAATAGCAGAAACATAGAGAGAAAACAAAAGAAAGGTACACGAAATTTATCTTGGAAACACACCAAACCAAGGGAAAAATATAACAACCTTTTCTTAGAGAATTTGTCCATTTCAATAAGAGATACAATATGTTTTCCTAGTTAAAAAAAAGTCAAACTGATTAGTAACCAAACCTAGGTAAAACTTGGTCAAATAGAGACAAATTTGACTTCTTAAAACTTCGACCTCCTAAAATTTTGGTCTACTTGAAATTTTTCTTCTAACTCTACATTAGATTCATCCTCTTATACTACCCCTGATAAGTCCAAAATTCTACCTCAAAAGATGTATTTTGTGATTCGAATTGTTTCCCAAATGGAGAGGATGAATGGTCTAGTTATAGTGATCAACAATGCCCCAAGTGGTGTGTTTACTGGGATGAACCATCATGAGCTTATGGAGAAGTCAACCTTACATTTTTGGAGGAAATTTTATTTCTTTTGGAGCACTTGGAGACAATTCATATTTGTCATTTCATTTTATTTTGGAGGGATAGAACAATTATGAATACCGACCATAGCTACAAAAATCTAACACTCCCTCTTATTCAGGGAGGTATTCATAATGAATTCCTCAAGTGTTCTCTTGTTGAAAAAATCTCTATTCCAAGAAAAGGTTGAATGAACTCATCTATGTTGATGAATACATCTACCTCATGTTCAACAATAAAACCATGAGGAGAGCGTCTCCACATTATCATCAAAGGAATAATTAGTCACCCAATAGTTCTAGTTCACTAGCTCAACAAGTGGTCACTTGGAGGCATGTTAGGAACCCCACCTAACCCATGGTGAGACGTGGGGCCCATTTACTATTCCCACATGTCATCACATGTCATTGAATGGTAAATATTTGACTAATTCCATAATGCAAAATATAAACCCGCTATCCAAACCTGATGGTAATATGGTCGGAACCCCACTAACTGAGAGAGAAATCCAGACCTCAATGCTAACATGTCCAATCTCTCCAACCATAAACCATGGTTTCCCAGTCAAACCCATGACCTAATAGAGCAACTCATGCCTCGATGCTTATTGGGCCAATCTCTCCAACCATAAACCATGGTTTTCTAGTCAAACCCCATGACCTAAGAGAGAAATCCAAGCCTCGATGCTTATAAGGCCAATATCCTTAGACAAACTCCATAGATTTTATGTCAAACCCCATGACCAAGGGAGAAATATCCACCCATAGCTGCTACAACATCAACTCTCCCTTTAACCAAGGGAAACATTCTCAATCACTCCAAGCTTGTCCCAGAAGTACACCAACTTCATCCATAGATAGAGCCTTTGTGAGAACGTCAGAAACCAACTCAATCGTAGAAATACATAAGAGCCTTATTGCTCCACGTGCTTTGACCTATTGCCATGGATATCTTCACACTTGATCAAACAATCCTAAAGCTATCCTCCTTCACAAATTGCTAAGCAACCTATAGTATACTCTATTAGTGTTGTCTGCTTCTTGTGCATTATAGCGGATCCCCAAGATGAATATGTGAATCCCAACAATTGTACTTTGTTAGCTTCTCACAGTGCTATATGATAATATAATCACTTAAAAAAATATAGCATTCACTTTCATTCACCCCAGTAACAATTAAACAACTATATATAGAACAATAGGCAATGATGCATAATAGAAGACAACCATGCACAATGAGACAAATATTTTTGGTTAAAGACCAGGGGAAAACCCCACAAGGGGGAAACCCAAATCAATTCTTTTTCTTCCTAGATATTCATCAAATTTTCAATTGAGATACAATCAAATAATACATCCATAAATCAGTGAAAGTAAAACCTTTGACTATCCAAATCAACCATGTCAAAACCAATCAAATGATAGAGAGAAAGTCAAATCTAGTCATTGATCACAAACTATAACAAAGGGCCAAATTTTGGCCTATGGAATTTTGGTCAACCTACTACAACTCGGTCAAACTCAACAGTCAACCCTATGGTCAAAGAACCAATCGAACCCCATTATCAAACCAAGTCAACAAACTAGAATAGGAGAAAATATCTTCAGTAAAAAATGATCAATGTATCCCTGCAATTTCAACCTCTTTCAACAGTCAAAGTCTCGGTCAAATAGTTCCTGTAATTTTCTGTCAAAGGAGAGAGTTGGCCTATGGTCAACCTTAGTCAATGTGTCGAGAATAGTGCGGTCAAACAAAGTCAAAGCCTCCTTCAAAGTTTGGCCTTCAACCACAAACTAGGAGCTCAGTCAAAGTAGTAGAAAATAACCCAAGTGAAAGAAATTCATCACTAGTCAACACAGGCAAAAACATAATAAAAATTTAGATCTAGGCCAATCAAAAAATATCCTCCCTTCTTTGCACGTGTGAACTTGCTTTGTGATTTCAGATGAGATTGGTGTGTTGTGAGATGCTCCAATTGAGGTCAACGAAAGGTCTATTTATGTGTCTTAGGAGGACCCTTTTCCACTATGGGGATGACTTGATGGTCTTAGGGACGACTTGGACAAACCCACAGTTATGAATTTTCCTTGTCATTTTGATGATGAAATTACAACCATAGTTGCCAATTTTCAACACTCCCTCTTAGCTAGGGAGGAATTTATAGCTACACCATAAGTCTCATATTAGATGTATATGTCTCATCATAAGATAAGTTCATCTAGTCTCATCTCATCTCATTGAAAATAATGATCCATAGCTGATGATAGGGGAGATCAATTTACCACAACCAAGTCCATGGCAGTCATATATGACCTTGGCAAATATCACACACACCCTATGGTCTCGAGGTAAAGCTCCATGACCTAAAGGAGTATATCATAGATATCATCTTAGTTGAACAATGATTTCTTGATCCATATAAGAAGAAGAATAATGTAGTCTGACAATAGGGGAGATTGATTTACCCCAACCAAGTCCATGGCAGTCATAAATGGGCCTTGCTAAAGATTAGATGAACCCTATGTCCACTGACTGATCCTCACCCAAGTTGATCCTTAGTGATCAAGTGGTATAACACCTCCATCCAATACTTAGGGAGAACAATTTGCCTTAACCAAGTCCATGGTAGTGGCATCTGACTTTGGTAAATATCGCACAAAACCAAGTCTCCTCACCCACTGGCTAGATGGGTGGAAATGTTGGAATGCTTAACCATCCCAATATGACCCTTAGTCAATAAAGACATGAACGTGACTTGTGGTTAGGATGCATACTAGGGCTTGTACTCATCCAGGTCCATGGCTTCAAGGAGTACCCTCACACCTAGGAAACTCACTGCTCATTCGCCCCCCAACTAAGTCCATGGCTAGTCAAAAGACTGGGGAAGAGAATATGCTCAGTGTTTTTGATCAACAGTGTTCCCTCTCAGGGAGGGATACATTATCCTGCACTCCAAGCTGCTCTCTGAAGAATAATAACTTCGCTTTCAAAAAAGGCTTAGTTATAATGTCTACAATCTACTCATTTGTCAAAATGTGTTGGAGCCTCATTTCTCCTTTCTATACCATATCTATGATATAGTGGTACTTGATATAGATGTTCTTTGATCTGTCATGGAATACTAGATTCTATGAAAGTCTAATCCTACTTTGATTGTCACAGTATATCACAGTCGTATATGGCACATGATCAAACATCTATGCAAAGAGCTTCTACGACCATACTTGCTCACAACTAGCCATACTATTTGCAATATACTCTGCCTTGGCTGTGCTGAAAGCAACAAATGTTTGCTTCCTGTTAATCCACGAAATCATGGAAGATCTCGGCTAAAACAACACCCTAATGTGCTCTTCCTGTCGATAACATTCCCATCCTAATCTTCATTTGTATATCAATGCAGTCTCAAATCATCACCAAAGGCATGTCTCAGTCCATAAATGATCATCCCATGTGGGTATCTCAACACATGTTTTTTGGCCACTCAATGAGATGCAAAGTTTCCACCATGAATTGGCCCATTGCTTTAATATCAAAACATAAATCTAGTCTTTTGTTGATCAGAAACATTAGAGCCCCAAACAACCACTGGTACATGGAAGGATCTGCTAGACATGGTCCAACAACTTCACCACATAATTTCTTGAAGTTTGCCTCCATCGGTGTAGCCATGGATTTGCAATCCACCATCCCAAATCTCTCCAATAGTTTGAAAACATATTTTCATTGTCTGAGGAAAATATCTCTAGGTCTCTGCCACACCTCTAATTCCAAGAAGTAGTGCAACAACCCAAGATATTTCATTGCAAATTCAGAGGCAAGCTCCCCCTTACACTAGATGATTAGAGGCTCTTCTCCTGTCAAGAACAATTCATCAACATATAAAATCAAAATAAAAGGCATACCTTGGACAACCTTGAAGTGAAGGTTTAGATCAACATTGCTTATGTTGAATCCAAGCTTCATTAGGTATTCATCGATCCAAGCAAGCCAAGCCCTGGGGGCTTGCTTCAATCCATATAGGGATTTCTTCAATCTAGAAACAAGGGTTTCCTTGTCATGTTCAACAAAGATTTGTGGTTGCTATAGGTACACTTCTCCCTTGAGTATGCCATGAATAAATGTTGTCTTCACATACATCTAATGAAGAATCCAACCCTGATTAGAAATTAGAGCAATAATAGATCAAATGGTAGCATATTTTACAATGGGTGAAAATATCTTATCATAATATTCTCCCTCTTTTGGGAGAATGATCTAGCCATGAGCCTCACTTTGAACTTCCCAATGCTACAATCAACTACATGTTTCTTTGCATCCTGTAATTTATCACAACCACAAAGGTATTTTCCTAGAAGGGGGATTACAAGGAGAAGGATCTAAAAGATCCATGGGTTCCATAAGCTCATATCAAAAGGTTAGGACCATGCATAGATGGCTTTGCATCTACATCCATAGTATCATCTCTTCTCTTACTATTGGTAGGGACAAGAGTCCCTTGCTTTTCCAAGGGAAACATCTTCATCATGGGTCACATCCCAACTAAACTCAATGTTCCTCTCACCTAACACATATCATGTAAGCTTTAGAATTTTCACAATGACCAACAAATGTACCTTTATTTCATGAAGTCTCTTGCGTTGATATCTGTTAAAATTGGAAACTAGGGCTGAATTACACCTTTGGACAACTCAGTTGATGGATATGATGATTGCATTGGATTCCTCTTTTTGAGAGGTCCAAGATTGATATAAAGATCATCTCGCTCAGACAAGAAAAAGTGTGATTTTGAATTTATACCCACATATGTGCAAATTGATCAGGTCAGCCTCATAATTATGTAGGCTCAAGAAGCCCAATGGATGTGTCTCTTCACCCACAAAAAAATGTATAAATACAAGAGACTTCACACCTCATTTGACACATTCATCACTCACACGTTCTTCTCTATGTTCATCTGATTGTTTCGTACAATATTGGGCATCTTCTCTCTCACACACGTGTGGCAAGGAGGACGAGTTTATGGGTAGAATTGTAGGTAAAAATTTCAGAGTTTTGGGATAGGTTTGACCAGATTTGATTGAGGACTTGTTGACCAAGTTTGACCACCTTTTTGGGGTCAAAATTTTGATTTTTCTAGGCCACATCTCTAGGCACAAAAAATGAGAAATTTTGGGTTGTTTGACTTGCGTTGACTTCAAGGTTAACTATTGTTTAACAATATAAAAATTACAAAAAATTTCTCTCTCCTTTGACTGAGTTTGACAGAGCTGTTTTGGGTTGAATTCATCCTCTTGATCAGGCTGAGTTTGACTAAGGAATGTTGAGAAATCTAGGGCATTCAAAGTTAACAATTTCTCTATTTGATAATTTCTTGTGATGCACTTTTACTTCTTTATCTTATAGCCTTTTCTTTGTTAGCTTATTAATGTGTTCTTTCATCAAGACGATTACCAATATGCATAAAAGACAAGTGACACAGAATGTAGGCTTCTCTAGCTCGGACCAAAACTTCTCACCTCTTGAGAGGAAACCCCGATCTTCAATTGATAAGTACCAAGACCATGACACAGACCCTTGACTATAGTATCCTCCGAAGAAACGTGTCACTAACCTTGATGCTCTACCTCTTCCTTTCCTTGCCTTTCTTCTTGACCTTGAATTGCTTCACCTTGGCTCCTTCTAGATAAGCTCAGTCTCTATATTTTCTACTACACCTTCACAATTTCCCTAGAGAATCTCGGTCTCTAGGTCTTCTATAGAGAAACTCGGTCTCTACTTCGATTACCCAGAGTAGTATTCTTTTTCTACCCTAGAAGATACCTTCCTTGGCTATCCCAGAATAAACCCTACTTCATAGGTCCTAGAAGAATACTTCTTCGTATGCCCACAAGAATCCTATCTACTACCTCCTTTGTTGATCCAGAAGATCCCTTCTTTGCTACCCCAGAAGAGTGACTTTTGTAACCCTAGAGGAAACCCTTTCACTGACTTTACTTCACACTTCCTTTTGTAACCTTCATCACACTTCTCTTAGACCGAAATCATATTGAAATTTATTGCCTAAATGGAGGTCGAGTTCTCCTATATATACACCTTATCACTGAGTCTTTAGGCCGACTTGACAACTGTAGTTAGGTCGACTCGTTCTAGTAGTTTCTCCATCGTTTGTAGGCTGACTTGAAGAGGTTAGGTGACAAGTTCTTGGAGGATACTTCACATAGACAAGATTTACCTTTTACAAATTGTAACATGACTTCATTTACATGAAAATGACTATTACATTTTATGACTAGATGATAAATAAATCTTGAATACTCTCAATGGGAGTCTTGACTCAAAAAAAAAACCCTTGCTGATGAAACCCATGAAGCTAGTCAATATAGTTATTTTATTTTTCTTATTTAAATCTCATTACATAAAATCATATTTACATGTTGTTATGAAGACTGAACCTAGTTACACTTTTCAACGCTCCCTCTTAAATAGGGAGGTATTCATAATGGTAATTGGACTTTCTCAATCTAGAGAATCTCTTAAGAAGAATTTGGATTTGTAACTCATTTATATAGAACCATATCAACGAGCATTGTTATATAGCAACACATTGACTAACAACTCTATCTCTCGACAAGATCAGAGCACAATGCTAGTGAGACCAATGATTTATAGACACACTCACTATTGTCTCTCTCAGAACATACCCCACTTGGGGTTTTCTCAGGATATGATCCAAAAGGAATATTCTTTCCTTGGACTCCCTAGCCCGTCAAATAATATCAGTCCACCACGACTAGTCTTTCATGGGATGCCCTATCTCATCCCCTAAGAGCATTGAATGCCAAATTATTACACAATCCGTCATTCTATCTTCCTAGGCGAAGATCAGAACAACATGTCTATCTCTCCCTTTCAAACCAGGAGGTTTTATTCCATTAGAGGAATGTACTCATTCCTATCATAGAGGAATGTTCCTAAGCTACTTGCTTGGGAGTTTCCAAGTTTCTTCCAAGTAAGAAATTTTTTCTAAGGCTCCCTCTTAACCAGAGACCTATCAAAACTCCTCATGTGGAGATCTTGTAACTACCAATCGCTTGAGGAGCTACTTCCTTTGATCTCATGAATTTATTTTTTTGCTAAGGAGTCTTCAACTTTTGGGAACTTCTATATAGGGCTCAAATCATCCATCACTTTTTTCCACGAGCTAGTCATGTTCTTAACTCATTAGAAAGTTATCCATTTGAATTTTTCATCTAGATTTTCTTTATTTCATTTGGATTTCATACCATATGTTCAGGAGGAAATTACATCCTTCTATATGGTATGGCTAGAATTCATTCACATATCTTCCCTTTGACAATTCTACATAAGCCAAACTAGATGTTAGTTAAAAAATAATCAATTACTTCTGTTCAAAAGTACCTTTGTGATGGCCTTTCACCATGACATCTTCTGGTAAGTATCATCATCCTTCATGCAGACTGACATATCTTCCCACAATTATTCAGTGTCAAAGGCCTCTATCTTTTTCCGACTTCCATCAGAGTCTTCACATCTTTTCGGGAGATATTATAGTCACATCTTCTTTGTCTTCAGATGTTGAATGCCTTCTACCATCATTGCATATTATCATGATCACTTCCTGTCTTTTCACACACTTTATTCTTAGGAGCTTCCAATCAGAGTTACTTGATTGTATTCAACTTCCTTATGATTCATATGAGAACATATTATGTTGATTTCATCTAGTGTGACTTTTAGAGGAGGAGATCTTTTCTTTTCTTGATCCTATTTCCTAGGATGGACATAGTGATCCATATTGTCTACAACCATATGACATGACTTTCATAATTGTCTATGTGAGCATACGTACCTCATCTTAATTTTCGGTCATCCAGACTTCCTGTAGCAACTTCATTCGAAAGGACTTTATCCTTCAAACCCGCTTTCTTGTTATGTCATTATACCATCATTCCTTGAATCCCACGAGTTGGAATTCCTGATGAAAACCTTTGCTTCCTTTCTACATTGGTGAATCCTTTGATGAGAATTCTATTAGAAAAACTAGAGGATGTTTCATATCCTCACATGACAGATGTTTTCTTCTATGATGATACTAGACGATTATGACCTTTGCTTCTGTAGGTATTAATGAGGTTTCCAAAGAGCTTCATATTCTTTGTAATCAATAGAATTTGTACCAGACATACTTTCTGCTTCCCATGTCACGAACTCCTACTTCTAATGCTTCTATCATGCTATTTTCTAATTTGATGCATCCTATATTATTTAAATTTCACTCTATCCATAATTTACAAGTGGAAAGTACCTTCTTGAGAAGAAGATCATCTCATTCATAGTAGAGATCTTTTATTTCTTCATTGTTAGGCTTCTTTGACTCAAGTTCTTTCACTTATTCAATAATGTGTGCTTCTTCTCTATTCCTCTTGTCCTTACCATGATTAGGACAATCTCTTCTATAGTTCCCAATTTCATGACATTCAAAGCATATTATCTTATCCATGTTCTTTCTTTTCTTTGGAGGACCAAACTTTCCAAATATTCCATTTCTTCTTGTCATTGAAGCGTATGCTTGATTCTTCTCACTTGGTTCGACATCAATCTTTTCTTTTAGTCTGGTTTCTTTGAAAATGCAAAGTGACCATAGATCTTGAAATGGAGTAGTCTCTTTCTTCCCATATAATCTTGAAGTGAAGTTACCCTATTCTTTTGGTAGTGAATTTAGTACCACTATGGTCATCTCTCTATCAGACATAACTTCTCCTAGTTCTTGTAGTTAATCTTGAATTTTTGATATCCTCATGAAGCATGAGGCTATTCCATATTCCTTGGATATATTTAGTTTGTAGAGTTCTTTCCTTAAGGAGATTACTTCTCCTATAGTACTTACATAGAAAAAAAATCTACCAGTTTTTCATATATAGCTTTTGTATTCTCTAATTTTGATGCATATGGGATTAGTGAGTATTTTATAGATTCTATAAGAATCATTTGGGTTCTCGCTTCTCCCTTCATGTATCTAGCATGAGCTTGAGTATATTCTTTTAGAGGTCGGGTTAATGATTCCTTAATGTGATCCATGACCTCATTCTCAATAAGATTTAGGTTAGTTCTTTTCTTCCATGTAAGCAAATTTACAGCCCCATCCAATTTGTTTCTTTCCTTGCAAAAATAAAATTTGATATTATCAGATATAGTCATAGACTTACTTGTAATATTGTTTCTTGATTCCTCCTTGATCTCAATGTTGATAGAGGACCTTCTTCTTGAGTGATTGATGAGAGAGATATTGATTCATGATCCTTCTTGAATTGGAGAGATTTCACCCTTTTGATGATGTGGTGATATCTGAAGTGATTTTAGGGTTTTGGTCTTTCTTCCCGCTTCCTTCTTCGATCTAAGGTTTTTACAATGTATATCTTGATCTTGTTGATAACCTTCGACTTGCTTTGATGTCCACTTTAAATATCGATTTCTTATGTGTCATCTTGCTTTGACTACCCCTTCTTGTCTTCAACACCTAAGCTTTGATACCATGTTGAGAAATCTAGGACATTCAAAGTTAACTATTTCTCTACTTGATAATTGCTTGTGATGTAATTTTACTTATTTATGTTATAGTATTTTCTGTGTTAGCTTATGAATGTGTTCTTTCATCAAGACAATTACCAATATGCATAAAATATAAGTGACATAAAGTGTAGGCTTCTCCATCTAGGGCCAAAACCTCTCACCTCTTTAGAGGAAAACCCAATCAAAATTCTTTTTCTAGATCTTCAATTGATAAGTACCAAGACCATGACACAAACCCTTGACTCTAGTATCCTCCAAAGAAACTTGTCACTAACCTTGATGATTTGCCTCTTTCTTTCCTCGCCTTTCTTCTTGACCTTGAACTACTTCACCTCGACTTCTTCTAGAGAAACTCGGTCTTTATCTTTTCTACTGTACCTTCACAACTTGCCTAGATAATCTCGGTCTCTAGGTATTCTACAGAGAAACTCGGTCTCTCTATCACCCAGAGTAGTCTTCTTTTGCTATCCCAGAAGATACCTTCCTTCCCTATCCTATAAGAAACCCTACTTCATGGGTCCCAGAAGAATCCTTCTTCGCATGGCCATAAGAATCCTATCTACTCCCTACTTTGTTGATCCAAAAGATCCCTTCTTCGCAGCCCCAGAAGAGTGAGTTTCATAACTCAAGAGGAAACCCTTTCAATGCCTTTATTTCATACTTCCTTTTGTACCCTTATTCACACTTCTCTTAGACTGAAATCATATCGAAATTGCTTGCTTGAATGGAAACCGAGTTCTCCTATATATACACCTTCTCATTGGGTCTTTAGGTCGATTAGATAACTGGAGTTAGATCGACTTTTTCTAGAAGTTTCTCCATCATTTGTAGGTCGAATTGAAGAGGTTAGGTGGAAAGTTCTTGGAGGATATTTCACATAGAAAATATTGATCTTTTACAAAGTGCAACCTGACTTCATTTACATGACAATAAATCTTGCATTTTATGACTATCCTAAACACTCTCAATGGGAGGCTTGACTCGAAAACAAAAACCCTTGCTCATGAAACCCATGAAGCAAGTCAATATAATTATTTTATATTTCTTATTTACATCTCATTACATAAAATCATATTTACTTGTTATTATGAAGACCGAACCTAGTGACATTTTTCAACAAGGAAGACCTAGTTTCTTTGAGGATGATTTTTTGTTGTTTTGACCAATGTTGACTTTCTGGTTAGGGCTGAAGTTTGACTGCAGAAATTTACAGGTTTTTTTTGACTTTGTATTGGGCTAGTCAATTTGACTTTTGTACTCTCTCTCTACTGAAATTTTGATTTAATAATAAGAAGAATTGATCAAATGGTTTTCCCCACATTGGGGTTTTTCCTTGGCATTCGCCAAATCTGGTGTCCTCTTGTCTTGGCTTGTCTTCTCTATTTTGTTTTATGTTCTATCTATTTTTACCGTCAATGTGATTATTGTGATTTCTATTGGAAATTATTATTGGCTACTAAGGAACATTGAAGTAAATTTTTCTAAGCATAGAACATACCATTGTTAACTAAAATTAACATGGTATCAAAGCTCGAGTGAAGACAAAGCCCAAGCAAGAGTGAGAAAATAATTCAATCACTAAGGAAAGTTGTTGGACAAGAATATTGGTCTAGATTCAATGACAACTACATCATACTTGAAATCCGAAGACAAGCTCAAGGACAAATCTAACTATCATGCATGGAAGATGACTTTGGGTTTGACCTTGGAAGAGAATGATGTTATGGACTATATAAAGGGAAGAGTTGTGGATACTCCTTCAAATGCACCTGTTTCTACAAAGAAAAAGTACAAGAAAGGTGAGGTTAAATCTAAGAAAATTATTGTAGACTCCATTCAAAAACATTTGGTTGCCTATATTTCGGATTTGGAAACATATAAGATGTATGATAAGATGGTTGGGATGTTAAATGTAAACAATGCAAATCAAGTCCTCTTTCTCAAGAACAAGTTTAAATACATCAAGATGGATAAAGGAGATTCTATTCAATCCCACTTCATGAGGATTACTGAAATCAAGAATGATATTCTATCTATTGGAGAAGTATTTGGTGACAAGGAGCCCACTCTAATTGCACTTGGAGGTCTTACAAGAGCATGGGATGTGTTTAACACCACCATCCTCAACAATGATAGGATTCCAAGTTTTGATGAATTATTGGCTAGATGCACTTAAGAAGAAATAATGATGATGGAGAGAGATAAGCGCTCAGATGGAAATGATCCTACTTCTTTCTCTGGTCATGCTAAGAGGAAGAACAATGCTAGTCCAAGGAAACAAGCTCAAGGAATTAAGACAGGATTCAAAGAAGGAAGAAAAGGAAGATGCTACAATTGCAATAGGTTTTTACACTATGCTAGAGAGTGTCCTCACCATAAGGATAATACAATAGATGATGACAATAAAAACCACAACAACTACAAAGGAAATGGAAATCAAAGGAATAACAAGTTCAACAACAAAGGAAAGAGGAATGCTCCTACTGTTCAATATGGAAATGGTCATCCTCCCAAAAGATCAAGAAACTCCAGGTATGAGGAAATTAATGTTGTAGAAAAACAAAATGAACTTTATCTTATTTCATATTTATCTACTATCTCTCCTTCAGATACATTGGATCATTGCTTGATAGTGGAGCCCTAAGTCGCTTCACTAGGTACAAAGAGGCCCTGCCAAATTTGGTTTAAAATAAGACTCACTTGCAAATCATACTTGGAGATAACACCACCTATCCCATGAAAGGAATAGGTACCATCACTCTTCACTTGAATCAAGGTCAAACCATTCATCTACAAGAAGTATTGTATGTGCCATATTTGAATAAGAACCTGGTATCTATTTTTGTGATGGAAGATAAAGGCTTCAAGGTAGCATTCATTGATGGAAAGGTGTGCCTTTGGCAAAGAAACCCTAAATATGCATTTACACTTGGATTTAGGGTTGATTGTATTTATCAAGTTGGAGGAAGTCCTTTGGGAGCCATGTCTTGTGACACTTCTCTTCAATGTGAATTGTGGCAACAAATATTTACCCACCTTCATTACAAAGCCTTACCTGAGGTAAGGAAGATGGTCACATGTATGCCCAATTTCAACATGAATCATGAAGGTGTTTTTCAGGATTTTGTAGCTAGAAAAATTACAAGGGGACCATTCCCCTTAATCAAAAGTCAAACTTCTGATATTCTTCAACTAGTCCATTATGACCTATCTGGTATGTTTCTCGTAACATCATTATGAGGATACTTATATTATGTTATCTTTGTAAATAAATTCTCTCACAAAAAATGGATCTATTTCTTGAAAAAGAAGAATGAAGTATTCAAATGGTTACATGCTTTTCAAGCCTTGAAAAAAATATCAAAATATTGAAGACCGACAATGGGAATGAATATGAATCAAATAAATTCAATGACTATTATAGAGAAATAGACATTAAGAGGGAGATAAACGTTGCATACACTCCTGAGAAAAATGGAGTTAGCCAAAGAAAGAATCGAACGATCATGGAAACCACTTGTGCCATGCTTCATGATCTAGGTCTACTAAAGTTCTTATGAGGAGAAGCTACAAATACTACCATATATGTTCAAAATAGGTTCTCACGTCAAGCATTGAATTTCAAGACACCCAAAGAAGTTTTCACTGGTATGAAACCCGATGTTTATCATTTTAGAATATTTTGTCATCTCGTATATTTTCATGTACCTAAAGAGAAGAGAAATAAGTTGGGAGCATGCGGGAAGAAAGGAACTTTTGTGGGCTACAATGAAAAACCAAAGGCATATAGAATCTATGTGCTTGGTCAACGATATGTGGAAGTAATCCACACTGTTACATTTGATGAAGACACTACTCTTGGGAGAGCCAAAGATCTCCCCTTTCTAGGAAAAGAAAATGATGATGCTTCCAGAAAGTAAGAAAAACCTTCATCTAATGAGCATATGCATGTTAAAGGTCCAATGCATCCCATTGATCCACCTCCCAGTGATCCCTCTACCTCAAATAAAATACTGTTGTGGCTAAAAGGAACTCTCGAAGATGCTAAAAAGCATATTTCTCCAAGAGGAACATTTCGTGAAAGTAAGAAGCCCACTAGTATCAAGGATACCTTGCTGCTATGAGTACCATTGTTTACTATGAGCCTTGTATGTTTGAAGTAGTCATGAAACACCAAGTATGGAAGGATGCGATGAATGAGGAGTACAGATCCATCATGAAGAATGATATCTGGGATGTGGTTCCTAGACCCAATGATAAGTATGTTGTCATGTCTAAGTGGCTTTAGAAAATCAAGCATGGAGTTGATGGGAGTGCTAAAAAATACAAGTCCAGGTTCATTGCTTGAGGCTTCTCTCGAAAGGAAGAGGTGGACTATCATGAGATATTTGCACCAGTTTCCTGATATACCACTATCTGTTTGATTATAGCTCTTGTTGACTCTCAAAGATGGATCTTACACCAAATGGATCTGAAGGCTTCTTTCTTACATGGCTCACTTAAGGAGGAAGTCTACTTGGAACAACATGAGGGGTTCAAAGCATAGGATTGAAGGACACACATATGCAAGTTGACGAAAGCCCTATATGGGTTGAAGCAAGCTCCCAAGTCTTAGTATGAGAGGATTGATAGATATCTTATGAAGCTTGGATTTACAAGGAGTGATGCTGACCCTAACCTATATTTCAAGGTTGAAAATTACATGCTTCTCATTCTGGTCCTTTATGTGGATGATCTCTTCTTGATAGGTGCAGACCCTCTCATTTATAGGGACAACTCATTTGATGGAGATGATGTTTGTATTGATTCCTCTTTTAGAGAGGTCCAAGATTGATATAAATATCATCTCATTCGGACAAGTATAAGTGTGATTTTGAATTTATTCCCACACGTGCAAATTGATCAGGTTGACCTCATCATTATGTAGGCTCAAGAAGCCTAATGAATGTGTCTTTATCCACAATGAATTGTATAAATACAAGAGACTTCATACCTCATTTGGCACATTCATCACTCACACATTATTTTCTCTCTTCATTTGATTGGTTTGTACAATATTGGGCAACTTCTCTCTCTCACATGTGTGGTAAGGAGGACGAGTTTCTGGGCAGAATTGCAAACCAAAATTTTAGAGTTTTGGGATAGGTTTGACTAGAATTGACCAAGGATTTGCTGACCGAGTTTGAATGTATTTTTGGGGTCAAAGGTTCAATTTTTCTAGGTCACATCTATGGGCACAAAAACCAAGAAATTTTGTGTTGTTTCACCTACATTGAATTCAAGGTTGACTGTTGTTTGACCACAGAAAAATTACAAAAATTTTCTCTCTCCTTTGACTAAGTTGACTAAGTTTTTTTGGGATTAATTCATCCTCCTACTCAGGATGAGTTTGACTAAGAAAAACCAATTTGATTTGAGGATGACCAATGTTGACTTTCTGGTTAGGGTTGAAGTTTGACTGCAGTTGACTGTAGAAATTTACAAGGTTCTTTTGACTTTGTATTGGGCTAGTAAATTTGACTTTTGTACTCTCTCTCTCTACTAAAGTTTTAAAATAAGAAGAATTTATCAAAGGGTTTTTCCCACATTGGGGTTTTTCCCTAGCATTCGCCAAATTTGGCGTTCTCTTGTCTTGGCTTGTCTTCTGCATTTTGTTTTATGTTCTATCTACTTTTACTGTTAATTTGATTATTGTGATTTCTATTGGAAATTGGAAATTGTTATTGGGATGCTAAGGAATATTTAAGTAAATTGTGCTAAGCATAAAACATACCATTGTTAACTAAAATTAACAATATCCCATCTTTTAGTACATGAAAGTAGACAAGGCAATCAAATTTTCTCAAGTGTCCAACTTTCAGTTTCAAACTTGTAAAAATTTATTTGGGAGTCTTGTCCCCCAAGAATTGATGAGTAAGAGATGTCACTGGCATAAGCTCACAAAGGGCCTTAGAATGAATGAGTTGAAGAATATCATTAGATATGTTGCTACTAAAAGGGAATGGTCCCTTAACATTCTTTCCACTAGCACATCCTCAACATACACCTTCATGATCCACTTGAATCTTGGGAATCCTTGTAACCATCCTTCTCAAGTTAGGAAAAGCCTTATGATGAAGGTGAGAAAATCTCCAATGCCAAAGCTCACAATGATCAGTGGTATCATGGACTAATGCCTAAATTGTTCATCCACAAACTCTGTATAGGCCTTCATTTTTGACACCAAGTGTGAAGGGTTCCCTCAATGTGGATCTCCTTGGCCAAGCAAGGAATTTTATATTAATGAATGCAACTCTAAACCCTTTGTCTTCCATGTTAGAAATGGAGACAAGATTCTTCTTCAATCTCAACACATACAACACATCTTGTAGATGAAGGGGTTCACCAAAATCCAAATGAAAAGAAACAAAGCCAAACACTTTGATAGGATGAGTAGAATTATCCCCAAGTATAATTTTCAAATTAGACTCTCTCTTAAACAAATTTGAGTGGATTTCACAATACCTAGTAAGGTGTTTAGATGCCCCACTATCCACAAACCAACTAACAATGCTATATGAAGATGAACTAGAAAGAGCAACAACAAGATAAAATTAGATTATGTATTAGAAGAATTATCATTATACCTTGTGTTCTTGGGCCTCTTTTGAGGACAATGAGTCTCTTCAACACTTGCATGTGCTACTAGATGTTCTCTTCTTCTTCTATTGTTGAAGCTGTCATTGTTTCCATTATTCTTGGTATTGGGCTTCAGAGCACTTCTTCTTTTAGGAGAATCTCATGTAATGTGGCCAAATTTGTCACACTTGTAGCATTGGACTTGGAAAAGTCCCTTCCAATATTTTTGAATTCTTGAGCTCGCTTATTTGACTTCCATTTGGAAGGTATCATTAGGGGAATTTTGAGGTCTAAAATGGGCAAATAACAAGGATCAGTACGACTGTGCTAGGATCTGCATAGAATTAGATCTAGAGGTGGGTCTCCCAGAGGCAATCAAAATTAAAGTCGACAGTTGGTCTCATGTGTAGATCTTAGATTATGAGCAATTTCCATTCAAATGCAGGAAATGTCATGTTCATGGACACTTTGCTAGAAACTACCCGTCCAACGTAGAGCTAGAGAAAGGGAATGAAGAGGGCTGGAATCAAGTCAAGCGGGCAAAAACCCACCATAAAGGGCAGAAACTAGGAGGACCCATTGGGAAAGACTCTCTCCAGGATAATGCTCAACGTCCCCCTCCCAAAAAGGCGCAAGAAAAAAAATTTGGTCCATTAAGCCAGCAGACAAAAGACACTCAGGAGACTGAGACCCAAAAAAAAGCTTCTCCAAGCAAAGGCAATCCCTCATCCTCCATCAAAGGAGCTGAAGATCCTAAAGGTATGACTTCAGAAGTTGAGGAAGAAGAGCAGGACTCAGACGAGTCAGAGGAGGAAGGAGAAATAAGAGCGTCCTAGGCCTCGGTAAGAAGATCTACAAGAGGGCGTAAAACTGACAGGGAAAAAAGAGAGCTGGAGACCTATAAAGATAAGCTACAGGGCATCGAGCCAACTTTTGAAAAAATTCTAGCCTCAAAACCCAAGATGTCGAAAAATCAGCCCCAAGGCTCCAAGGGAGCCCACCAAAAACATAAATAATGAAGGTCATCTCCTGGAATCGTAGAGGTATGGGGAGCAAAGTCAAGGAAGAAGACATGAGAAGCCTAATAAGATCTGAAACCCCATACATACTTCTCGTCCAGGAGACCAAGCTGGAAGACACTGTCTTCCTGCAAGCAAGAAAGAACATTTGGTCTAAAAGTGAAGCAAGAGCAATCTCTACCCGGGGCGCCTCGGGAGGGATTGGTACTCTATGGAACGCTGGTAAATTTACAGTCATACTCGAAGCAAGCAATACCCATTGGTTGCTGCTGAAAATGCAAAATCTAGAAACTAAGGAAAGATTTTGCCTCTTCAATGTATATTCTCCAGTCAACATTGGGGAAAAAAAGGATTGCTGGGATTCTATAAGGCATCAAGCAGACACGTTAGATCTGGAAAACATAATCATCACTGGAGACCTCAATCTCACTCTCTACTCATCTGGAAAAAGGGGAGGCAGCGCATTCCAAGATCCGACAAGAGAATGGGTGGAAGATCTAATGCAAGATTGGGACTTGCTGGACATCAAACCATCTTCCGGTAAGTTCTCTTGGTCCAACAAAAGAGTAGGCCCTGGCCACATTGCTGCCAAATTAGACAGATTTATCATTCAAAGTTCCTACCTATTACTAGGTTTAGAACTCAGAATGCACATCATTACTAGCAGTGTCTCAAATCACAAGCCCATAAAATTAGATCTCCTTTCCCACCTAGATCTGGGCCCTATACCCTTTCAATTTAGTCCCCTATGGGTCAAGGAACTAAACTTCGGGAAAATAGTCAAGGATAGTTGGAGTCAGCCCGTCAAAGGATCTCCTTTTTTCATCTAGGAAGAAAAGCTTAGAAGGGTAAAAAGAGACCTAAAATGGTGGGCCAAATCCCTGTCTAATCCAGTTTCTGAAAGGAAAGCCATTAAAGCCTCTCTAGCTTCTCATCAATCCCTCATGGAGAATGCCACAGTTATAAAGGAGCTGTTAGAGAAAGAAACTCAACTGCAACAGAGCTTGCATAAGGCCTGCCTAGCTAAAGAACAATAATGGAGGTTAAAATCTCGAAGTCTATGGCTCAAAGCAGGGGATAGGAACACTGCTTTTTTTCACAAACAAGCCCAGGCCAGGAAATTTTTTAACACTATAACTGAGGTCAAGGAGGACAATGACATTCATAAGTACTTTGCAGACATCAAAAAAGTGGCTTATTCTCACTTCCAAAATCTGTACAGCGAAGATAAGGATACGCTTCAATATTCATATCTGTTAGATGTCATCCCCACTTCAATTTCCCCTCGCATGAACAGGTTACTTGAGGCCAAAATCACTAAGGAAGAAGTCAAAAAAGCCCTCTTTGATATGGATCCGGACAAGGCCCCGGGCCTGTATGGCTTCTCTGCCAAGTTCCTTCAAGTTTGTTGGCTGATTGTCGAAAAGGATCTTCTCAAAATGATACAAAAGTCTCAAAACACTCAGAAAATAGGAGGCAGTACCAACTCCGCCTTCTTAGCCCTCATACCCAAGGAAAAAGGCGCCAGCAATTTCAGCAGATTTCGTCCGATTTCTTTATGCAACACTGGGTACAGGTTAATCATCAAAGTAATTGCAAATAGACTGAAGACCATTCTTCCCAGAATAATTCCAGAGAACCAAGGAGGTTTCATCCAAGGGAGGCAGATTGTGGACAACTTCACCCTCGTCCAAGAGGCAATCCACTCCAACTATCATCGAAAAGAACAAGGTATGGTGATTAAACTTGATTTAGCGAATGCCTTTGATCGAGTAAATCATAATTTTCTCTTAAAAGTCATGAGCAAGTTTGGTTTTGGGGAAATCTTCATTAAATGGGTTCGGGCATGCATCTCACAGCCATGGATTGCCCCTCTTGTTAATGGAAGAGCTACTGACTTTTTCAAAGCTTCGAGAGGACTTAGGCAGGGGTGTCCTCTTTCCCCCCTATTATTTGTCATCCAAGCTTCTGTCCTCAGCTTCCTGCTAGATAAAAATATGCAAGATCAAGAAATTAATGGGATGTGTATTGCAAGAGGGATTAAAAACATAAACCATGCCTTATTTGCGGATGATACTCTTCTTTTAGGCATCGCCTCTCTTTCCTCTGCCTCCAAATTTAAAGCTGTGTTGGATAAATTTAGTGAGGCCTTAGGCAGCATTGTAAATAAGAATAAATGTCACATCTTCAGTTGGAATACTATGCCCAGATTGCTCTCTGCCATCTCTAGATGTTTGGGCTATGCAGCCTCCTCTTCCTGGACCTCGTTCAAATATTTGGGCCTTCCTGTTTTTCATAAGAAACATTCAACCAAAGATTGGCTTCCTCAGCTTGAGAAATTCAAGACCAAAATCCAAGCCTGGGGCTATTCCTGGCTCAACGCTGCTGGCAAAGCTATCCTAATAAAATCCGTGCTCTCCAGCCTACCTCTATTTCAATTTACTGGGCTTCTCGCTCTGGCATCCATATTAAAAAAGATGGAATAATTCATGCGCAGGTTCTTTTGGAAGGGAAGAAAACATAATGAAAAACGATTCCCCTTATCAGCGGGGAAACCATCTCCAAGCCACTGCGGGAGGGTGGACTAAAATTCAAAAATCACAGTGAGCAGAATGTGGCTATGGTAGCCAAGATTGTCTGGAGATCATTGCACCCAAACCTGGCTGGGCCCAATTGGCTCTCTGGAAAAAGTATTTCAGAGGCCCACGTGCAAGCTGCTTAGACGACGTGATTCATCTACCTAACTCATATTTTCTCAAATTATATGCTAAAGCTGCTTCCTTAATCAAAGAGCACTCCTACTGGATCCCAAGAAATGGGAAAAAAATCAATATATGGACTGATAGAATTATGAGTAAGGACCCAATTAAATACATAGCCTCCCTAAGAGATTTGCGATGCTGGATGGAGAGAGAGCGATTGAGCTCGTTGTGGGACATTTCCCATTGGAGTGACTTCATATGGGCAGGCTGGAAAAGAATCGCGATACCGGCTCAGTTGATTAATGAATGGACCTAGCTGTTGGATCTTCTTCACGGTTTGGCTCCCATGCACATGAAGCAAAAAGACACAAAAGGATGGGGGTTGAAGGAAAGTGGATACACTATCTCTAAAGGTTACTCCAAGCTGATTGAGAGGCCTCACGTCCCCCCTGACCCAGCACCTTGGCAGGGAGTTTGGCATGTTCCTTCTTGGCCCATGGTCGATTTCTTCTCTTGGCTCCTTTGCCATGGTAGAATTCTAACATACGACATTTTACAGAGGAAAGGCTTCCATGGACCCTCCAGATGCTTGTTGTGCACAGAAAACGCATAAACAACAGCTCACTTAATGCTTGAGTGAAATTTTTCTAAGCAGATCTAGAACGCCTTTATCCACAACTTGGATCCCAACCTCCTTCTGCCTAACTCCATTACGGGTCTTTTCTCAAATTGGGCAAGCAGATATCCTGGCCAGCCCCCCAAAAATCAGGTAATCAAATCAGCATGGGATATCCTTCCAAAAATCAGTTGTTGGCAGATATGGCTAGAGCGGAATAGAAGAATTTTTAGAAATACTAACCAGAATCACAAGGTCTTAGTAATCAAAATTAAATGCCACATAAAGGAGTGCTTGACAGATATAAGAGATGACTCCAACCTCAGCCAAGAGGACATTGACTGGGGATCATCTCTAGATCTGCAATTTCAATCAGCAGTCAAAATTGCCCCTCCTCTCAAAGATTGGCAAATAAGGAGACCTGAATCTGACCTCCACGACTGGCTCAAATCGCATTCAAGACATTCTCTCTTCTTTGATGGAGCTGCAAAGGGTAACCCGGGCACAATAGGAGCAGGAGGTGTAGTTGCAAATCCATTTGGGGAAAAAATTCATTCCTTTGCTTGGGGACTTGGCCATGCTTCTAGCATTCAAGCTGAGGCTTTGGCCCTCTTCCAAGGCCTAAAGATCCTCAAAGAACTAAACATAAGGGAAGCTATTGTGGTAGGCGACTCCCAAGTCATTATAAATGCAATGATCTCCAACGCCCCAGCGCTGGATCTTAATCTAGCCAGACTGATATCCAGAATCAAAGGACTGGGAAACGCTTTTCGGAAGCTGAATTACTTTCATGTATTGAGAATCCATAATAAACAGGCGGACATGGAAGCCAACAAAGCTGCCCTTCTACTTGCCGGGGTCAAGATAAAAGATGAAGAAGAATCATGGGAACCCATTCCATAAGCTGTTTACTGTCATGTTTTTGTGCCTGCTTCTAAACAAATTTGTTTGTATCTTCAAATGGGGGAATATCTTTGAAATTGAAAATTTAGAATCCTTATCAAGGAAGACGTCTTCAAGTTTTAATAGAATTCTCACTCTTATCATAGAGATGCAACAAGACATAGAAGTCTTCAATGTAATCAGATTTACGGCTTTCAAGCCAAGATGAATACAAATACCTCATAACCGTTTCTGTAAAAAAAAAAAAAAAATAATTGAATAAATCATTATTTATTTAATTATATTTTAGGGATAATTAATTAAACCATTGTTTAATTAATATTCCTTGTCATATTTCAACCAATTATGAAAAATAAACAAATAAATCATTAACTATCTTATTTTTCTCTAAGAATAATCAATTAGTCACTAATTAATTATTATTCTTTGTCAAGTTTGACTAAGTCCCTTAGGAATAATTAAATAAATCATTATTTGTTTATTATTCCTTAACCAATTTCTTGAGATGATAAATAAATCATTTATTTATTTATTATTTCTAAGTAAAAGTTTAAATATTTTTTCCCTCCTAAGCAACTATAATAAAATATTCCAAGTGGTTATTCTAAGAATGGGGTTAATAATATATTATTTCTCATTATTCGAGGATAACTCAATATTTTGTTATAAATAGGAGGGTTTTCCATTCATTATTCACATTTGATTATTTTCATTGTTACACTCACTGTTGTAACTCTGATTATTATCACTCTCGCACACCATTTTTCTTCCATTTGAGTTCCCATTGAACATTTTATTTACTGGGTTTACACATTATGGAGGAGAGAGACCACACAAATAAGTTGAAGACATTTGAGTATAGCCAAGAACCAACCCATAGAGGGGGACTGGTAAGATTTATTTGTTCCCTTCACAAGTGTTATAATAAAATCTATTCTTTGTATATCTGGTCTCCATTGGACGATTGGAGTTATTACTGTTTCTTTTTTTTGTTTAACTATGATTTTGGCATAGATCAAGACTTTGGTAGGTTTTATTGTTATCAGTTACTGTAGATCTATAATGTTGAGCAGCCATTTATATTGTTGAGACTGTTTTTCATCCACAGTCTTAAGTGTTTTCTTTTTGTACATCTTTGAGAGGAAAATACTGCAACAAAATTGGTGTATCCACTGGATTTTTACTTGAGATCTAGAAACTTGGGTGACCTTCAATTTTCGGCTTAGGGTTTCTTATTTTGTTCAATCCCTTAATGTTGTTTAATAACTTTTTAACCCTAGATCTATCAAATTTATGACTTCTGGAAGTTTTCTGGTCTTTTCCACAAGTCACAGGAATCAGCTGCAAAAGAGACTACAATTTTTTCTAAGATTTTTCCAACCAGGAATCAAGGAGAAAAAATCACACTTTTCTACCCAAAAAGTGTGTTTTGGAGTCCAGAGCACACCTTTCAGTGCAAAAAGTGCGATCACCCCTGAAATCGGGTCAATACCTGCATTTTTTAGGGTTTTCGGGTTTTTGTCAAATCTATTTCTGGGTTTTGCCGAGAGGTGTATGTTGGGTTGTTTGACCTCTGTTTCATCCTGATTAGGCCTTGATATACAATGATTTACTCGTTGAAGTGGAATTTAGCCCCCTAGGGCTTCTAGTATGCTTCCACCTTTATAGGAGGAGTTTAGCTGAGTAAGTAGTCTGAGTTTCTGCATCACTTTCAACCATATTTTCCAAATTTGTACCCTTCTGTTTCATATCTCCAAAGACAAGTTTTTCCCATCCATAGTTTCATATTAAACCTTGTTTTATCATTAGCCTTAGGATCCCATCGGTTGCCCTAGGTTTTCCACCCATATTCCTATCTTTTTGCAGCGATCTTCCTTTGTGGTTTTTTGTTGTAGCTACACCACTTTCCAGCAGCCTAGTGTCATTTGATCCCAGTCACACCGACACTTAGATCTCTTGACCTTTTTAGTGTGTTTTTAGTCAATTTCGCCACCAACCAACACAGTGTTTGTAAACCCAGTTTGGGTGGGATTTAGTTAATTGTTTTGTTGTTCATTTTTTGCTGTTAATTTCAGTTTATTTTCAGCAAAAGTTTTTCTTTTTTCAAACATGATATGAGTTTAATCAATAAACACACCTACACACACAAACACACCTTAAGCGAAGGGAACATGGTTTACACCGCCAAGCCAAGACTTAACATAATAAATTTATCTCCCCTCACAAAGACAAAGGCATATTGTTGATCTCCCTTCACCATTTCTGTATCACGTGTGTCTTACCACCATTACACTACCAAGGCATTTTTCACAGAGATTCTTAGGCCTTCATCCCCAGTTTCCAGTTGGGTATATTACTCCTCCACATAGGGTTTGAGTTCATAACCCTCCGAGTCCCCATACTGAATCTTCTCCTAGATCACCTGATTCCTCATCTGATTCTGAGCCTCCTTCACTGCATATCGACACCATGTCTAGACCCACAGCTGGTGTAGGAACCCAACTTGGTGTTGGCTCCATTTCTACTCCATTGGTCACATCTAGCGGAATTGTCTCAGGGACCGTTTCGACAACCCCCATGCTCCCTTTTATGGTTGGGTTAAGTCTCCTAGATTTTAGCCATTTGATTAACAACCCTATATACCATGATGTTGGTTGGCCTACTATACTAGCTAAGCTTCCCTTAGACATCCTAAAGTTTGAGGGTAATTTTGGAGAGGATCCTACCAATCACGTATGCTCCTTCCACATGTGGTGTTCATCCACCTCCACTACCGATGAATCCATTCGTCTTCGATTGTTCCAACACACGTTCATTGGAGACACTACAAAATGGTATGTCCACCAGCCCACCGCATCTCATTTCATTTTTGTGATGCTTTCTAAAGTGTTCGTCTCATATTTTCAGTTACCTCTCTAATATGACACTGGTACGGAGAGATTGATCTCATTTTTTCATTCCTCTACCACTCATCTTCCGATCATGTTCAAGAATGGTGTAGAAGGAGGAGCACATGTCATGCCCCACCCTTCGAAGACCATGTCTATCTAGATTAGTTTCTTAGGAGCCTTTTTTAACCCATTGGAAAAGATGTGCCCATTTTCCTCAAATAGAGGAAGAAGCTCTACAAACCTCTATGAGATATGACATGATTTATACGCAATCAAGTTATGTCTATACCGTCATTCCAGACCTCCCCCATCCTAGAGGTGCCAATGTACCGGGGGCACCTCATGCCACAGACGGCATCGTTGGAACCCTTTCACATCCTTTTCCATATATTCATCAAAGTTCATCCAACACTTTTTCGCCTCCTGCTAGCAACATGTTTGTAGGGCCCCAACCTGTCTACCAAACCGTTGCTCCTCTTTATGCACAACCGAGCGCTCTAGCCCCTCAAGCATTAGCACCGTAGCCTCCCATGTATCCTCAGCCCTAGCAGCCACCACCCCCTGAGGGTCAAGTGTTTGTGCAACAGAGTGCGACCAATCCCCAAAATTCAAAGAAAAATAATAAGGGGAAAGGTAACAAGGGTAACCAGGGTAATCAAGGTAATCAACCTAGTGAACCCCAGGGGAACCAACCTAACACTAACAACCAGCAATAGGGCAGTCAACCCAAGAAGAACAAGCCTATTTGTACGAAAAAGACTTTTGCATGTTGTGGTGTACATGGCCATTACACACATGATTGTCCTCTCTTACCCCAGTTGCGCCAAATGTGGGCAACTCAAGCAACTTCTTAAGGTCAACAATCACCTCAGAATCCTGTGCCATCTCAATCAGAAATGCTTACAAATCCTTTCCATCAACAAGGATTTGTTTCTACTCAATCTCAACTAGGTCAAGCAACCCATCCCCCCCAACCTTCTGGTCCTAGTGAATACCATATCCTCATGATGAATTTTGATGAGGTTAATCCCTTCGATATCGACCTGCAAACTCAGTTGCGTCAATATGACAAGCCATCGACTTCGTCTGCCACTTAGTCCAAAACCAAATCATCTACTAAGCCTCTTATGACACCAAATGGTCTGTTACAAATCCCTCAGACTAAGGTTGAGGTAATTCTTAAGATCCCAAAGGGACCATTATGTCATAATGTGGATTCTAACTGAGCTGCCCATAGATGTAGTATAGTAGACGACTTGGCGCAATCACCTGCCACCATGTCAACACTAGAGGTACTCTAGTCATGCCCATCTCAAAAGAAATCTCTACTGACTGCTTTGGATGCTTTATATCCTTTCGACGATCTTTTGATTGTCTTCCCAGTTGATACATAAGAACATCCCCCATTACCTTCATCCGCTGAATTCTAGATACCAGTATGAGTTCGTAATGCCATCATATCCTTGTGTGATGTCTGCTTCCATTTGGAAACAACTTAAGTCACCTGATTTTTCCCCATCCACCATCACTTTGTGTGCTTGGGATGGTCACTCTTCCTAGCCTCTTGGCATGTACCACAATGTCCAGTAACTCTTGCGGGCAAGATTTTCCATCTAGACATCGAGGCTATCAATGCCCCTTTAGATTATAACCTTCTCTTGGGTCGTAGTTACACATATGCCATGTCAGTCATTGCATTTGTGGTTTTTCGCAAGATGTGCTTCCCCCATGAAAGGAAGATCTTTACCATCGATCAATTGACTTACTACGAGCCAACATCTATAACCTCCCCCAAGTCCATTATCTCGTCAATGTCAGATAAGCAGTATTCAACTCCTCTTACCGGTGTTTCACCAAGAGTCTATAAAGATTCCTCATTGTTGAGGGCTTTCCCTGGCCCTCCACCTCTCATCTCAGAGCCTAACTCTTTGAGTGATTGCATGTTACAAGCATCACGAGCTGCTCTCAAACGGTCTGGTACATCTAATCAACAACTAGCTCCTCAACACCTTGTTGTTACCCTCTCAACCAAGCCATCCAGATTCACCCCCCCAAGACCTCCTCCATTTGTGGGTGCCTCTCCTATGTTCCCACCATGAACTATTCCTCTAGGTATCAACCGTCCAGGAGTTGTTTCGCTGGGACATTACCCTACAGGCCCGATACCTTTCTTATTTCCCCCTGTGGGAGTATTTTCTTTCATTATCGTGGCTTCAATGGTCCTTCCTAACATGACTTTGGGGATCCTAGTATGGTACATAGATCCCCCTACAAGCATCTTGACTAGTCACCTAAGACCTTATCATGCTTTGACCCTAGCTCAACCAGTCCCTAGTGCCCCTGCCATTGCTCTAGTTCCATCACAACCTCAACATGAACCCACTCCTCTTGTGAAAGCATTCGGATAGGGGGGAAAAGCTAAGAGGAAAGAACCTAAAGACAAGGCTACCCAAGCTACTCCAACCCCCAAGGCCCCAAATCCGTCACCTCCATGCATTTTGTGTAAAGTTGTTGGGCAGGCCACCAATAATTGTCCTAAACTTCCTCATCTCAAACATTTGGTTCATGAAACATTCCTTGAGTCAAATATCCTTGAGGTCCATGTTACCTTACTGGGTCTAGCCAAGAAACTCAGAACATTACGCACAAATCACCCTTGTGCCTTGTGTGATCATCATGGTCACTACTCCCATTGTTGCCCTCGTCTCAATGAATTTCGTGATTTCCTTGAGGCACTTCGCGAATACGAGACGACTCATAGTGGATCACCTACTCCTCTACCCATGGATTCTAGTACCATTGGTAAACCAGAACAGGGGGACTTTGGCCCCACCATTGTGATCCCTCCCCTCGATGTCGAGATGATGGACTCCATGGGCCATATCCTTTAATTGCAATCATCCTTGAGTTCCTCGCAAGAAAACCTTTCTAAGGTTTCTGCATGCACTTCTATCAAACCTCATACGACAGAATCCCAAGTCTCAACATCCGTACATCCTCCATCTACTCGCTCGTCATCTATCGTTCTAGATGATGCATGTGTGAACCTTCTCTCTCAGGTTGATGCACCAAGTACCATCACCGCATCATGTAGTCAGTCTTCCTCCTGTCTGCCTATCTTCCATTCTGATGAGGACATCATGGAAGCTATGTCTACCCTTGATTATCCTTGCACTTAGGCAAGGGGGCATATTTTTGGAGGATTCTGAAGGCCATTTCCTTAGTAATTCTCTCAATGCACTCTACCTCAAGAAATATCGCTCATAACATATCGCTTTGATTTGCGTGTGTTTATTTCTGCCATGGATTTAGGTAGATTGCATCATCTCATCTATTTTCTTTTGCACCTTTCAAATGGATCCATCATCTATACTGTATATCGTCAAGCCAATGGTGCAAGTCGCTTCTCCAGGAATCTAGCCTTGAAAGCCTAGGCCATTTTTAACCCCTTGCATATGTTAGTCATTTCAAATGACATGTGTGTTTTGTCAATTTAGTGTGCTAAATTTCTCTACATAAATTATCAATCGGGGTATTGTAAATTGATGAAGTGTAGTGCACTGTTTGTGCTAGATAACCCTTCTTACTTCGTTATTTCTATGTTTTATGTTGTTTTGGTGGTTTTTGGTCTTTTAATTTCTAATGATTTACATTGTAAATTATCAAAACTAAATCTAACTTTCTTAAAGACTGCTCCAAATCTAAAAATGAAAACAAAGCTAAGAAAGAGATGAAAACAAAGTTTCTAATCTTTTTTTATCATTATTTCTAAAGCATGAATTAAAACTGAAAGTGAAATTTGCAATTGATGTCTAACTAATTACAGAAATAAAACTAAATGAAATACTTGGTTACTCTGCCTCTCAATTTTGGGAGAAAGTCTCATTGGGTTGACATTTACGTAATTTTTTACTTCATTAATCTAAGAGAAAGCAAATACAAAGATGCAGAAATAACTCATTGCGTAGACGAAATGTTCAACCACTTAGTTAAGGATGAATTATCAACTTGAAGGGTTTTCCATAAACACTCATTAATACCAAGAGAGTATTTTCAACTAAAAATGAAATGGAAAAAACAGTAAATGAAGATGATCAGTTTAATTGAGAATTTAAACTAGCAAAACAGTGAATGAAGTAATCTATCCAACAATGTATACTTATCATTATTCAATCCTACTTTCATTCTGAAACAAGGTTAGTTTTTAATTGAAGAAACAAGATTACACTATTGAGTTCTATCTTCTAAACTACTGATAAGAACTAGAAAGAAATCAAGCTAATGGAAACTGCTTTAAACTATAAACACTGCTAGTAAGAGAATGACAAAAATTGCATCATAAACACTGTTAGTAAGAAAATGATTATAAACAATGTTTTATAAAGACAATAATGAATTTATAGCTAAAAAGAAGAAGAAAAATAAATAAAATTAAACCTCTTCAATGCAGAGGCCCTCTGCAACTGATTAGGCTATGCTTGCTCAATCAACTCCAAGAAAATTCCTTCAAATGTTCATAAAAAACATGCGGCCTTCTTATATTAAAACAGGGACACGAAACGTCCAAAAATTATAGAGTCTAGAACTTCGATTTCACAAAAACTATTACTAACTTCTTCGATCCTTTACACAGGTATTTATAAGAAAAATCATATAACTGTTTGTGGAGAAAAGCATGCTATAGTCAAACATGTAGAAGACAGATATGCCGAATTTCTTCCTCGGCTGCTGGAGAAGTAAATCCAAGACATGGTGGTTGTTAGATTCATTTGTACAGGTGGCTATTGGAGTCCGTAGGCATAGGTGGTTGCTCTGGGTAACTCTTCCTATCACTGTGAAACATATTAATTAACCATGAAACATAGTCCTGTTGCTCTCGGTCTCTTTACATTTGACTTATCCATTGACCCTAGTCTTATGCCATCTTCTTTATAGACTTGGGATGAATGAATAGGACAGAGTCCATGTCATGATGATTTCAGAGCTGCCCATGTGGCTAGTTTCTCCTTCTAACACCATGAACCTGTTAAAGCATGGAGGTAGCTGTGGAACAGTCGGTTAGCTGCAAAATAGGCTGCGTTCTATAGCTAATATACAAAAATTTATTCAAAAGCAAAACATAAAAAGAATAACATGTAAATCACTAAATGTCCTCCTCAAGATAGTATATACTAGTTATTAATGATGAGAATGCATCTTTCTTGTGGAAAAACAAAGAAAAGGAATGAGAAGAGTTGCTAGGAAAAGAGTAATTTTGAGGCTCAACATACCCCCACTACAAAATCATTGCATGTCCTCATGCAATTTTCAAAAATGTGAACTTCTCTCTCCTATTGCATCTGTTTTGACACTTCTACTAGCACATCTATCTTCCTTTTCTTACATCTTCTTGCACTGACTGCCATCCTGGGCTTCTTCATAAGAAGTTTGTATTTGAGGTTGATAATTGTTCTGCTCAAGTTCCTATTTTTCCTCTTCAGCTTCCTATTTTTCTTGTACCATAATCCTAGGTGCAACATTGTGTTGTGATGAATGGATTTATCTAGCTTGTTCTGTTCCTTTAAGACTTCATTTTCTTTTTGAATATGCCTGTTCAAAATCTCTAACTCAAAGATTTCTTATTTGAGAGAGGTAGTTAGAGGTTCTTGTGGATTGACAGGCTGCTCTAGATTGGTTGAGGATCCTAGATCCATTTAGGTATCCTTCCTTTCTAAAGACTCTATGTAGTCATAGACTTGCTGTTGTACTGGATCTATGTCAAGAGAAGCTCTGCTTGGGCTGCCTTCAAAATTCTATGGAGGAGAGTTTTGTGGACTGTGTTTAGGTGAAATACTATCAGGAGATTGAAATGGGGTTTCTTCTTCTAAGTTTATGAACTGGGCTCCTTTTGATGTTACCTTCCTCACCTTACCTCGGATTCTAGAGCTCCTTCTCAGGTTTTGGAAGCTTATGGTTTCTTCTCTTGTGTCCTTCTTCCTCTTTCCTATCTCCTTCTTTTCCTTGATTTGATCCCTAATCCTGGTCAGTCTTTCGGATAGTAACTGTTCATCTTCTTGTGGTGATGAAGGTTCATGAATGTCTTTATTGATTTCTTCCGCTTTCTCTTTCATTTTTCCTTTTTGTTTAGTCTGCTTTCTAACCTTTGGTTTAGAAGCTGTCTCTGCATCATTCTTTTGTGAGGAGGTTCCATATTTGTTTTGAATGTTAATGCTGATATTTCTCCTCCTAATTTCCTTAGCATGACTCTCTTCAGGCGACTCTAAAACATCTTGGAAAAAATTTCTAACCAAGAAATCTTCCCAGTATCCCCTATACTTTTCAAATGGAATTCAACTAGTATTTTCACTAATCCATGATAATACATAGTTGTTTCTATGGATTCAATTTTCTTTTGAACATTTGTAGCCATCCTTCTTAGACTGTTTAGAAGGAAGAAGGGAAGGTTTATGGTTCCATTTTCTAAGAAATTCGTTAATAAGTGTATATGGTAAACATACATAGACCCAAATATTCCTTCACATGTAATGAATTTTTGTTATATCAACAACATATTACCCCATTTATTCTTGAGTGCTGAAATAGCAATTCCCTTCCTAAATACTATAACATCCATACCTGGGTTTCTAAGGATCACTTTCCAATATTCACCATGAAATTCTTTGTTTTTAAACCATCTTTCTCCTTGTCTCGATAGCTATGTTGCTTCTTCTATGAAGGATTCTATGACTGCAAATTTAATATCTCCTATCTCCACTTTTGTGCCATCAAATGACCTTGCAAAAGACTTGGTAATTTCCTTATGGTAGCCGTCAAAATTCTCAATAACATTTAACCATATGAACTTCTATAACATCCCTTTAAGCTGTGTATACCCCTCCATATATTTTACCCCTACGGGCTCTGTCCTGACAATAAGTCCCATATCTCCTGTTTTCGGTTCACCTTCAAAATTACTTTGGCTGTCTATAAAACGAGTGCTATTTAAGAAATGGAATGACTGTGAGTATGGAAATGGAATGACTGCGTATATATGAAAATGGAAAGACTGTATGTATATGAAAATGGAATGACTGTTGTCTATGTAATAGAATAACTGCATGTTATGGGAGAGATAAACTTAAGGGTTTGTGTGTAATAAATAGACAATAAGGGTTTATAAAGTCGTAGATAGGTAGGTCACATCGTCATCTTGACCGTTAACAGGTGGAGTTGTGGAGGACCGTTTCAGTACATGTTATGGAGTTTGGAGCGGAGATTTGTTATGGAAGAATCATTGAGACCATTTGTCATTAAAGATGGAAGATATGGCGGAGATGTAGTGGCGGTCAAATCAAATGATGGTCGATTAAGGAGACATGTGATTATACATACTATGCAAAATTATGTTTCCAAATTGCTTTTTGAAATAAATCCTTGCATTTACCTTTGGAACCTTTACCTTTCGCTTGCTAATTTGTTTGATGTTGATCCACAGGTACCTTGAGTATGGTTGGTCTTCAAAAGTTGATTTTCTTTTCAATTCCTTGCATTCATTATTTTATTATGAGCTGTACATTTGTGCCTGAACTGATAAAAAATTGTAGCTGCAGAATCAGATTATCTATGGAATAGAATCAGCTGTAGAACATGAAAAAGAAAGTGAAATACGACTTATGGATCATGAATGAAATGGAAGTGGCTATGTAAGTGAAATGAAATGAGATGTAAGACAAGATGATAAACGAAATGAAGAATGGAATGAAAGCTGTGAAAGGAAAAATTGAAAAATTTATTGATGAAATATGATATGAGATGAAGTGAAACTGCAAAAATAAAACATAGTGAGGTGAGATGAGATGATTAATTTGCAAAATCTAAACTGCAAAGTGGCTATAGATTTTTTTCACTACTTATTATAGAAATAAAATGGAAAATATAGGGTGTTAGAAACTTTTGATTTTCACCCTGTATTTTCTATATAAGTATGCCAATCAATGATTGATTTTCAACCTTATACAATTTATTATTACAATTTATTTATTTTTTATTTATTTTTTTTAGGAAAAATAAAGACTAAGTTAGTGGAGAAGAAGAATTCTTCTTCACTAGCTTCATTTTAGAATTGTCTTGGAAAATCTTAATGAACTCCTCTTTCGAAACTGGTTTCTGATATATCTTTAATCTTTGTCCATTCACAAGAAGAGGAGTTTTACTTTCATCTATTGTTCTTATCCTCACTGCTCCATTGCTAAAGACTTTTTCAACCTCATATGGCCCAAGCCAATGAGTTTTAAAATTCCCTTGAAAATCTTTAAACTTTGAATCAAACAATTGCGCCCAATCTCCCATTTGAAATTTCTTGTCCTTGATATATTTTTCATGCCATTTAGCCCTATGTTGTTGGACTATACTAGTTCTTTGAACTGCCTCTTGCCTGATTTCATCAAGTTCATTTAATTGCTCCAGCCTATGCTTTTGTGCCTCTGATAAATCTAGTCCCAGTTGAACTTCCATCTTGAAAGATTTGATTTGGAACTCTATAGGGAACATGACTTGTTTCCGATAAACAAGTTCATAGGTTGTATGTCCCGTTGTGTTCCTCCATGTAGTTTTATAGGCTCAAAAGGCTTCAGGAAGCCTTTCCGCCCAATCTCTTCTATGTAGATGCACAGTCTTGGTGAGGATTCATTCAATCACTTTATTTGTAGATTCTACTTGACCATTTTCTTGTGGACGATAAGGAGTATATTTCCTATGTTTGATCTTATATTCTTCCACAAGCCCTTCCACCATGTTATATGTAAATTGAGATCCTTGATCTGTCACAATTTCTCTTGGAACAACAAAACGAGTAAAGATGTCCTCAAATTAAAAGTTTACCACAAATTTTTCATTATCAAAAGGTAATGCCTTAGCTTCTACCCATTTAGTGAGATAATTAGTGCATACCAATATATACTTCTTCTGCTTATATGGAGGATTAATTGGCCCAACAAAATCTAAGGCTCACTTTTCAAAAGGTTCGATGAGTACCTGAATTTGTAATGGCATTTCATTTGAGGGAGCAGGTTTCCCTACCCTTTGGCAGCGACCACATCTCTTGACATATTCTTTAGCATCTTTGAAGATGGATGACCAATAATATCCTAAAGAAAGGATTTTATAGGATGTCCTATTGTCAGCAAAGTTTCCACCACATGGCTCATCATGACATGCCTTAAGAATCTCAGGCATTTCATCTTCCCTGACACACCTTCTGATCATAAGATCTGGGCCTGTTTTATACAATTCGTTAGTGATTCGTGAATACCTTGCACTTACCTGAATAATTTTTCTTTTCTCTCTAGGAAACAAGTGTGAAGGTAACTTTCCTATGACTAAATAGTTAGCAATATTTGCAAACCAAGGGGTTTGAATAGTTACTGCAAAAAGATATTCATTAGGAAACTTATCTTCAACCAGCGAATCGTCTTTGATATTCTGAACCTTGGACAAGAAATCAACAACTATGTTTTGTTTTCCAAGTCTATCTAGCACAGTAATGTTGAATTCTTGCAAAAGTAAAAGCCATCTTGTAACTCTGCCATTAGTAATAGGTCTATTCATTAAATATATAATTGTAGAGTGATCTGTATGAACAAAGGTTTCATAGCCTGTTATATAGTGTCTGAACTTGTTAATTGCATGAACAGCAGCTAAAAATTCCTTTTAGTCACAATATAATTTAACTCAATGGGAGTCAAATTCTTACTTGTATAATAAATGGCATAAGGAATCAAATATTTTTGTCCCAATATAGCTCCCAGAGCTGTATCTGAAGCATCTATTGAAAAATGGAAAGGGATTTTCCAATTTGGACCTCTTAAAATGGGTGCATCAAATTTTTTTGCTTTTAAGGTTTCAAATGCCAACTGGCAATTAGAATTCCAATTGAATTCATAATCTTTGGTAAGCAATTTGAAGAGTGGGGATACTATTTTAGTGAAATTTTCTATAAACCTTCTATAGTATCCCGTAAATCCTAGAAAACTTCTAACATCCTTTTGGCAATTTGGAATTGATAATTTAGAGATGACTTCAACTTTAGATTTGTCAACTTTAATCCCATCTCCTGAAATTTGATATCCTAAAACAATACCTTTTGTAAACATCATGAAACATTTTTCATGGCTTAGTGAGAGGTTTGTTTCTTTACATCTTTTAAGAACTTTTTCCAAATTCTCCAAAGCTTCTTCAAATGTATTGCCATAGACTGTAAAATCATTCATATATACCTCTACACAATCATGTATTAGATCATAAAAAAATCCTAGTACTGCTCTTTAGAATGTTGCAGGTTCATTACATGACCCAAAAGGAAGTACTCGGTAGGCATATGTTCCCCATGGACAAGTAAATGCGGTTTTATCCTGATCTTCAGGTGCTACTTGAATTTGATTATAACCACTAAAACCATCCAAGAATGAGAAATACTTCTTACCTGCTAATGTATCTAACACTTGATCTATAAAAGGGAAAGGAAAATGATCTTTAAGGGTTTCTTTATTCAGTTCTCAATAATCAATGCACACCTTCCATTTACCATTCTTTTTAGGCACAATTACGAAGGGAGAAACCCATTCGCTATCTGAAATTGGGTAAATGAAGTTTACATTTAGTAATTTTTGGAGCTCTTCTTTCACAATATCTCTAAGATTTGGATTCATCCTTCTATAAGGTTGTCTGATAGGTCTACAATTTTCCTCAATGTAGATGTGATGGATACAAGTATTAGTATTAATGCCTTTCATGTCGGTGTATTCCCATGCAAATGCAGAAAATCATTTTTGTAATGCTTTGGTTAACTCTTTTTCTTGTAGTTTTTCCAAGTTTTTGTTTATGTTCAATGTCCTACCTGGAAAAATTTCAATGGTAGAGCTACCAAACTCTTCCATAGAATAGAGAGACATCTGCCTAGATGAAAAATATTCAACATTAGATTTTTCTTGAAATTGCTCATGGTCATATTCTGAAGATGATTCAAAATTTTCTAATGTATTTAAAATTTGACTATCTTCACTAATATCTGAAATAGTAAAGAGAGGTTGAATATCATCTTCATCATCAATCCATTCTTTGTCATCTATTTCTGTGATTTCTTTTGCTGGAGGATATAGAGTAAATTTTTTGGTTGAATTACCATTAGAAATATACATGTCACTAGATCTACAACTAATAAAAGCATCAAATGTGGCTAGCCAAGATCTTCCTAATATGAGTGGATGTCCTCCTAGATTGTTCTTGGAAGTTAAGGTCATGAAATCAACAAGATATTCCCAAGAATCTAAGGATACTAAAATATATTCTAACACTCCATCTAGTTTGATTACTGATCTATCTTCTAGTTGCAGTAAGGTAGGTGTGTAAATAATATTAGGAAGCTTGAGTTGCTCCATAGTTTGTTTGCTCATGATGTTTATTGCTACCCCTAAGTCAATAAATGTATTTGGAATTTCAATTCCATTGATATGTGTTTTCACAATTGGACTTCCTCGATGCACATAATTTTGTATGGCAATTTTTCCCATGATTATGTCTACTATTTTTCCTACCAGGTGAATTCTTTTTGTTTCCTTTGTTTTGTTTCCTAGTTTCTTTATGCTCAACTCCTTTATTTTTTTGGTAGAATCATAATTTATTTAATGGCTTGTAGCAAAGGGATTTTGATACAAACATTCTTCAATTCATATAGAAAATCATAATTGGGCAGCATAATATGCTTTTCTACTCCTCTATCAATTTGTAATCTTTCAGGAAAAGGAGGTGTAGAAGTAGATGCTAGTTGCTCAATGATAGGAGTTGTGTTCACTGATTCTTTTTGTTTTTCTTTTTCAATGTTTTGGTTTTGGAGAGATATTCCTTCAAAACTTTTATTGACCTTTAGAGAATCTTCCTCAGAATTATCTTGTTCTTGAATAACTACAGAAGGTCTTTCCTTTTCTAATATTCTAACAGATCTTGGTTGAACATCATTAAGATCTAGAGGAGTAATCATATAGGTTGGAAATTATTGTCCTTCTACCATGTAAGCATTCTGAGTATTTTTATTGTTGGGGTTTGGTAATGGTTGGGCAGGTAGCTGATTTGATTTCTACTGAATTGGCAGTAAGAGTTGAGGATTTTGGTTTTGTTGTGAATTTGGTAATGAAAGTTTAGAGTTCTGATTTTGAAGTTGTGGCTGCTGATTTTGTTGTGGAATGTGTGGGGGAGGATAATTCTGATATGATGGAGGATATTGGTAATATTGAGAAAATCTCCCATAAGGATTTTGTACTCCTTGTGCCCACGATTGAGATTGAGATTGAGATTGAGATTGAAATTGAGATTGAGATTGAGATTGAGATTGAGATTGAAATTGAGATTGAGATTGAGATTGAGGTTGAGGCCAAGGTTGAGATTGACATTTAGGTTGAGGCCAAGGTTGCTGCCAAGAATTCCAATTTGGTGGGAGCTGAAGATACATTTGATTGTTAAATCCTTGATCTTGTGGTCCCCGCCAAGGTCTTCTAGCAACAAAACAAAGAGGTTCTGAAAAATTTGGGACTGTTTCCACTTGAAAGATAGCCTTAAGACCCGTAATTGAAGGAAAACCCTTGGTCTCATGGATTTCTGAGAAAAAAATACAAGTTTCTACAACTTTTGCATCTAAAGGGCATTCTCTTAAAGCATGTTTATTTTTGCATTTTGGAAAAATAATGGCTAAAGCATCAGCCTCTATTTTCTTCTTATTTTTAATTTAAGGGTGTCTATTTGTTCACTAAGACTCCCTAAAATGTCATTTTTAAATTCATCAAGCATATTACCAATTTCTGCCCTACTTACAGATCCAGTTGCAGATTTGTTTACTCTAACAAGAGGAGGATCTCTTGGACCTTTCCTAGTTTTAGATTTCCCTCTTGAGAGATGAACACATAATTCTCCTATATCATTTAGTGGAAGTTGAGAGATATATCCCTTCCCCATAATGTTAAGGATATATATCCACTCATCTCTAATGGATTTTAATAAAAGAGCTTTTAAGGTATCTTCATCTAAATTGTCCATCTTTGCTCTTTTCAAATTGTAGTTGAATCTCTCAATCAAATCCTCTAAGTTTTCATCCTCTCTTTGCATCATCTTGAACACTTGATCTTTATGATTGGTAGGCATGCAATAATCCAAATACCTATCCAAAAACACTTTTTTCATGTCATTCCATGTTCTAATGGACTGAGTGACTAACCCCATGAACCATTTCAAAGCAGATCCTTTCAATGTTGAAGGGAACAACTTAAGTTTTTGAGAGTCTTCTAGATAATCATAGGTTTTGCACAAGACTTCAAACTCAAATAAAAATGTTTTAGGATCCTCACTTTTTAACCCATGGACGTTTGGGAGGATAGAATGTGAGATATTTTTCATTGTGGAATTTGTTTCCTCATCCTCTATAGGGAATCCAAAAGAATTATCTATTTCCATATTTCCTCTGCCTCCTCCATTATTTCCTCTACCCCCTCCTCCAAAAAATGTGAATTCTCCATCTTGTTCTTCTTTTGCCATTATAGTTTCTTCAGGGTCAGTATAGGGTTCAACCTGCAAGGTTATTGTCTCCTCCTCTAGTTCTTCAATTAATAGGGAGGTGAAAAAGGCTACTCCTACTGTTGGCGATTCAAGATTTTTCTCCCCTAGGACTGACTTGGTAGATGAAGTAGGATATTGTTTTGATTGGATTTCTATCCCTGGAATTTCACAAATTTTATGATTGGGAGTATGATTTTGAGATGGAGGTGTATATTTTCTTGTTCTTGGTGGAGTAGGTGATGTTGTAGGAATTGAATTTCTGCCCCTAGCTATAAATCTACACTTAGAGTTTCTTTCTCTATGCATGTCATTTTTTTTTTTGAATGTAAGAGATAAAGTTACCTAGTTACACTTCCCCAGCAACGACGCCAAAATTTTTGGCCAATTTAGTGTCCTAAATTTCTCTACATAAATTATCAATCTCGGTATCGTAAACTGATGAAGCGTAGTGCACTGTTTGTGCTAGATAACACTTCTTACTTCGTTGTTTCTATGTTTTATGTTGTTTTCGGGGTTTTTGGTCTTTTAATTCCTAATGATTTACAATGTAAATTATCAAAACTAAATCTAACTTTCTTAAAGATTGCTCCAAATCTAAAAATGAAAACAAAGCTAAGAAAGAGATGAAAATAGAGTTTCTATTTTTTTATTATCATTATTTCTAAAGCATGAATTAAAACTGAAAGTGAAATTTGCAATTGATGTCTAACTAATTACAGAAATAAAACTAAATGAAATACTTGGTTACTCTGTCTCTCAATTTTGGGAGAAAGTCTCCTTGGGCTGACATTTAAGTAATTATGTACTTCATTAATCTAAGAGAAAGCAAATACAAAGATGCATAAATAACTCATTGCGTAGATGAAATGTTCAACCACTTAGTTAAGGATGAATTATCAACTTGAAGGGTTTTCCATAAACATTCATTAACACCATGCGTTAGTATTTTAAACTAGAAATGAAATGGAAAAAACAGTAAATGACACTGATAAGTTTAATTCAGAATTTAAACTAGCAAAACAGTGAATGAAGTAAACTATCCAACAATGTATCCTTATCATTCTTCAATCCTACTTTCATCTTGAAACAAGGTTAGTTTTTAATTAAAGAAACAAGATTACACTATTTAGTTCTATCTTCTAAACTACTAATAAGAACTAAAAAGAAATCAAGCTAATGGAATCTGCTTTAAATTATAAACACTGCTAGTAAGAAAATGACGGAAATTGCATCATAAACACTGTTAGTAATAAAATGATTATAAACACTATTTTATAAAGACAATGATGAATTTACAGTCAAGAAGAAGAAGAAAAATAAATAAAATGAAACCTCTTCAGTGCAGGGGCCCTTTGCAACTGATTAGGCTACACTTGCTCAATCAACTCCAAGAAAATTCCTTCAAATGTTCATAAAAAACGTGTGGTCTTCTTATATTAAAACAATGACACAAAACATCCAAAAGCTACAGAGTCTAGAACTTTGATTTCACAAAAACTATTACTAACTTCTTCGGTCCTTTACACATGTATTTATAAGAAAAATCATATAACTATTTGTGGAGAAAAGCATGGTACAGTCAAACATGTAGAAGACAAAAATGCAGAATTTCCTCCTTGGCTATTGGAGAAGTAAATCCAAGACATGGTGGCTGTTGGATTCATTTGTAGAGGTGGCTATTGGAGTCCGTAGGTACAGGTGGTTGCCCTGGATAACACTTCCCATCACTATGAAACATATTAATTAACCACAAAACAAAGTCCTGTTGCTCTCGATCTCTTTACATTTGACTTATCCATTAATCGTAGTCTTATGTCATCTTCTTTGTTGACTTGGGTTGAATGAATAAGACAGGGTCCATGTCATGATGATTTTAGAGCTGCCCATGTGGCTAGTTTCTCCTTTTGACACCTGGAACTTGTTAAAGAATGGAGGTAGTTGAGGAACAACTGGTTAGCTGCAGAATAGGTTGCGTTCTGTAGCTAATATAAAAAATTTATTCAAAAGAAAAACATAAAAAGCATAACATGTAAATCAATAAATGTCCTCCTCAAGACAGTATATACCAGTTATTAATGATGAGAATGCATTTTTCTTGTGCAAAAAAACAGAGAAAAGGAATGAGAAGAGTTGCTAGGGAAAGAGTAATTTTGAGGCTCAACAATGTGCATTGGATCTGCCACCAATAATCAGGTTGAATATGATGTAATGATACGTATGTTAGTCGATGCCCTTGCTCATCACATTCTTCATCTTCATGTTCATTTAGATTCCTTGCTACTTGTCATGAAATTGAATGGTGTGTATCATGTGCATAACGAAGTCCTATTTAGAAAATATCTACGAGTTAAGATGTTGGTACGTGAATTTGAAACCATTACTTTTAGTCATGTTCCTAGAGCCCTTATAGTGGGATTATTATCTAATTGGTGTTTTTCATCTCACTTGTTGATTTTCTTTAGGAGTAACCATCATTTACTCATGCTTTCATGGTCCCCACTAGGCCTATTTTCTATGGTAGCGTCATCGAGTCACTCTTGTTCAGAGCATCCGGGATGAGTCACCTTAGCATCCATGGAGTCTGTTTCGCATCCCATTCTATCATGTCACAATATTCCATGCATTTTTTCATATTGTTCATCATGTGTTGCGCATTTTGTCCACTAGTCATACTGTCCCCCATCCCCTCCAGAGTCAAGTCAGTTGCTGCAAGGTCAACCATGCACTTTATGCTCTAAAAAGGGAAGTCGTATGTTTGTCCCTCAGTCCCACATTTTCCATTGTCCTTGGTATCAGTCCATCAACCACATTACTATGTTCCCTCATGCCTTGGCTGAGGATCCTCATTGCCTCACATATCACGGGCCCTATTCTATCGACATCAGCTCATTTATTCCAGAAGAACGACCTAGAGGGCAGTGTATCTTAGTTCCAGCTTCAATTCTTGTTCGGTGCCTCAGATCGAGTAGAGGGACTCATTATTTCCCTTTGACTTGGTTGTTTCATGTCTGTGATTCTTACACTTGATGGTCCAGTGATGCAACAGATTGGACCAGTGATTCCTGGGTGTGTGAGAGATGTTTTAGACCTTATGAGGGGGTAGCCCTTCAGGTAGCCCCCCACATGTCTAGATTCATTCCTATTGTGCTACATCCTCAGATGTAGTTTTTCAGATTTGATGGGTTCAGCTTCTACTAATTGCACTGTTCATAGCATGCATATCTCCTTTAGATGATCCATTCAGTTTTACGGAGCACTTCCCTATTCAACAGGGCTTCTTCAGTTATTCTACCCTCCCTCCCACCCATTTTCTTAGGGAAGGGTCATTATACCTCATGTACCCAAATATTATTGTATTCAGTCTTGGCTCATATTTTTCTAGGTGCATTATGTATATGGGACACATTGTATTATTTTCTGGCTCAGTTATGCTAGTGTGTCATGTACCATTCAACATGTACTTCATTGCTCAGTTTTATGTTTCTAGGCACACCATTATTTTTGCACTAAGTTATCTCGGTGGGTATAGGTATGCCTCCCTTGCCTCATTGAGGTCTGGTACCACAACATAAAAGGATACTTGCATTGGTCTCACCTCCCTGTCCCTATCCTCTTTTGCTTCAGCTCTATTGGTCTCTCTCTCTCTCTCTCTCTCTGACTCCACTTTTTTGTCTAGTGATTATGTCTTTACAAAGTACTTCAGTCATACGTTTTTCTCCTAACACTCGTACGTGGGGGGGGGGAAATCTGTTATCACCAAAAAATTGAACATCTAGCCTAATTTACTAGATGGATCGAAGTACACCATATAAGGCCAATTTTACTATACTAAAATTGCTTTCACAATGAGAAATTACTCAATAAACCATATTTGTTAAAGTAATTTATAATTAAACCCATAAAGAATAATTAAAAAAATCACTATTTATTTAATTATCTTCTATGAATAATTAATTAAACCATTGCTTAATTAATATTCCTTGTCATATTTGACCCAGTTATGAAAAATAAACAATTAAATCATTAATTATCTTATTTTTCTCTAAGAATAATTAATTAATCACTAATTAATTATTATTCTTTGTCAAGTTTGATCAAATCCATTAGGAATAATTAAATAAATCATTATTTGTTTATTATTTCTAAATAAAGGTTTAAATACTTTTTCCCTCCTAACCAAATATAATAAAATATTCCAAGTCATTATTCCAAGAATGGGGTTAATAATATTTTATTATTGCTCACTATTCGAGGATAACTCATTATTTTGTTATAAATAGGAGGGTTTTCCATTCATTAGAAGGCTCAAGGACTTGCCCTTCAGGCAAGGCCCCAAAGGGCAAGTTCTTTATTCATTTCAGTGGTCTTGCCCAAAGGGCAAGTGATGGGGCCTTGTCCGAAGGGACTTTTGGTTATTTTCATTGTTACACTCACTGTTGTAACTCTGATTATTATCACTCTCGCACACCATTTTTCTTCCATTTGAGTTCCCATTGAGCTCAAACATTTTATTTGCTGGGTTTACACATTATAGAAGAGAGAGACTCTATCAATAAGATGAAGACATTTGAGTATAGCCAAGAACCCATCCCATAGAGGGGGATTGATAACATTTATTTGTTCCCTTCACAGATGTTATAATAAAATCTATTCTTTGTATATCTGGTTTCCATTAGATGATTGGAGTTATTACTATTTCTTTTTGTTTTTTAACTATGATTGTGGCATAGATCAAGACTTTGGTAGGTTTTGTTTCTATCATTTGCTACAGATCTACAATGTTTAGTAGCCATTTATATTGTTGATATTGTTTGGCATCCATAGTCTTAAGTGTTTTCTTTTCGTACATCTTTGAGAGGAAAATATTACAACATAAATCACAAAAGAATACCATAATCATCCTCCATCTCAAGGAGGTTCCAACCAAAAGCCTAAGTTTGTCTCGCACATTTGTACTGTCTCAATATATGAGAGTATCACAGTCCCAACTATATATGTATTTGGGATTCTCCGCCAATCAGATCCCATTCTTTAGTATCGTAGTGTATCCATGTCATATCTAGATCATGCTCAGACAACTCTCTGAGGAGCTTATGCATCCTTCTCATAGCTAGTCATGCTAGCAACATTGTACTCAACCTCGGTTGTGTCACACACCTCTCATCATGGAAGATGCCATACTAAGGTATCACTCATATGTGCTCATTAATAATCAACATCAGAATCTCCATACAATCATATATAAGAATATCTCAGACCAAGAGTAGATCATATAATGCAAACATCTTGAAGGATTATTGGCGACAATACAATGTTTATGAAGCGGTTTACTCATGAACTTATTCAGGTTCTATGCATATCATATATATATATGTCAATAGAACATCAATGATTCAATCAACTGTCGTATGCCATGTCAAGTTCAACAACATCTTTGACTTCAAATCAAAGTGTCCAAGGATTTTCATTTCTAGTTTCCAATGCTTCTTCACAATATAGATTATCTTTTCCCAACTTCAGAAATCGATTCATCATGCCATGATACATGATTACTAACTTTAGAAGCCATCTCCCTCTTACTTATATCATTAGAGGCTCTTTACCTGACAATATTAGATTTCCAGCCTATAAAAACCAAAATCAAAATCAAAATCATACCTTGGAACACTTTTGAGATAAAGGCTTGAATTAACACATCATCCAGCTTCATCAGATAGCTGTCAATGTGGACATGTCAGGATTGGGGGAGCTTGCTTCATGAAATGCTCACTGCAACCATAACACTTTACCAAACCATAGCCTTTCATAAATCCTCATTGTGCAAACAAATCAATTAAATATGTTCATCAAAGTTTAGAAACTAGATAAATACCTATATCAAAGTCATCAATATCTCAGTGTCAATTCTTTGAACCAAATGATAGGTAGGGCTTTCATCTAGTCACGTCATCATCTATTATCATACCAACAAGTTGTCATCAACCACACAATATCAATCAAGTCATTCCCATAGTACAAGTAATAGGAAGTCATTATGCTCATATATCATAAAGGAAAATCATTAGTCGTCAAGTCAAAACATTAGACATCATGTCAATATCCAAGTTTTTTATCATTGTAAGATCTATAGTCCAAGACATATCTCAATCATTAAGTCAAATATTTAGGTCATCATCAAACATCATACAACTCATATATATCAATCAACCAAATCATGTTAAACTCTTATAGCACAAACTTCAAACATAATGACATATCTATATGTATTTCATGGTCACTTGCAAACGTTCAAACTTCCCAGTTTTCAAATATTTTGGATATCTTCTACTTATTTGCGGAACTGAAATCCTCTAGGTGAACATCTTGATTCAGAGTTCAGATAGCTTTATAAATATTTAGATGATGGTCAATAGTAGTCAAACCTATGGTCTCTCCCTTTAGGTTAGCATGGAAGCGACTTTAGCTGCCTGGACACTACCTGGGCCTTAGCATGTGTGTGCCCAGGGACGAGTATTCCCATTTCTATGTATGCGACTAGAGAATAAACCCTAATTTATGTACATGATTCAAATCTGAGACTTTATTGCAGATCAACAATTTTAGATGCACATAAATCATATACATAATAAAAATAATAATAAGAGTAAGAATCTTGAGAAGAGACTCTCCCTCTGACTGGGAATCTACTTCATTCGTCTTCTTTCATGTCATCAGATTGTCTTTACTAGAGTCATGCAACAATAGATCTGTTAGATCATATAATCAAACATATATCCATCATGGTCATAACATGCTCACGTCAGCTATTACATCATTACATCATGACATCAATCTTTCATCAAAGGTTAGATTCACATGATAGGAATAACGGATAGGTGTGGCATCATACTTCAAATATCATGAACACAATATCACTTCTATCAAGTCAATCCATCAAGTTAGGGCATTCAGTTTTTACCATATGTCATAAATTATATCAAAGACATGACCACAATTAATAAGATATCTAGAGTATCAAACTCATATTTCTATCATCAAGGCTACCATAGGATCAAATCAGGTCATTAAATAAAACTTTACCAAAATAACAAGTGTCAACATACTTTTTATCATAATTATCACAACTGTTATTAGTATCAATGAGGTAACCTTCTATAAGAGATCCATAATGTCTTATGCATGTCAAGTGTCAAGAGTATTATTTACTAGAGTCAAGGTACTAGCCTTCTTTACAGAATCAGGATCTCTAAGAGCAACATATGTTAGCCAAACATCAAGTTATGCCACTATATCCAAGATCAACAATAAGTGGCCTCATAGAATCAAGAAGATCAACATGGTCAAAATATTCAATACCAGGTGCACCATTTCATTATAAGAAACGTAAATCCAAATCTCTTTCATATGCAAGCATGGGCCATTTACAAAGGAGACATTCTCAACATACCATAAGGCTTACCTAGTCATCCAATTTTATAGCTAAAACATAACAATATACTTTTCATACCTTGTAGTGTTCAAATACCCATGCACCTTCTCATATGTGGCTTGTAGTGCTTGTAACCTTTTCATTAAGTGCCTCTTTACCTCTTTTGAGATCTATCTTTTCTTTCCTGCATCTCAAATGATCCTCAAGAGGGATCCACTTATCACATCTCATCAAGGAGGTTAGATACATTCATATACTCAAATACATATGCAGGAAGTATAAGAAATAAAAAAATAATCATAATAATAAGATCCATAAGTCTAAACAAGAGTAAAGACACAAAGAAACATCATAAGTCAAGGAGTACTTATCTTTAATGAGAGGTGATCCTCTCCCTCTTGAACTAGCCTACAAGAATAATCACTATCTAGAGTCCACATAAGATGTTGCCTTCAATTAACTTTATCAACAACTGACCATCTAGGGTTTCATCAAATCTGTCCCAAGTGCTTGAGCATCTTCACATAGATCATGCTATAGTTTCATACATCAAATCTCAAGTCTTTTCCATAAACCATGGTTTCTCTTAAACCATAACCATCAAATCCTTATGCACTAACTACCTAGGGTTTCCTTCATACCCTAGCATTCTGTTAGGTCTCCACCATCCTCTTCTTAATTCCATCCAAAGTGTCTCCATGGAGCTGATCTCCATGGCTTTTCTTCAGCCAACTCTGTTACCATGTTAATTTTTCATAGGGCTACATTGTTCTTAGCTTTGATAATTGAATTTCTTCATTAATACATTAAGTTCACCCCATATCATAATATCATTGTTTAAATTTACATCATTATTCATTAACATATGAAACTATGTAGAAAGAACAATAACATCATCATCAATGCAACGAAAAATAAAGGAACAAGAGAAGAAAAACACGTGCACATAGAGACACCATGATTGGTAGGATACCAAGGAAAAACCCATTATGGGGAAAACACTTGGAAATATTCTTCTAATAGATTGTCATCAAATGATTAAGAAAAAGAGAGTACAATGATCCATATCTTCACAACAACTAGAATATCCATGAAATGCATCTAAAAATCAAAAATCTGATTTAGATAACTGTAATGTAATCTCACTGCTTGTAGCCTACTATTGAACACTTTTTTCACTGAGAAAAATCTTCAAAATACTGTATTCTCATCTTGGAGTCCTAGTCGCAAGGAGGAAGATTTGTGCAAGTGACTATGATAGACATTATCCCTTTTTGTGAACAACATGATAGCAATTGTGACAACTTGGTTGCTCCCATACCATTATGTGTGAGCGACCGGGGACCAAGATGACCCAGAATCCCGGTCACTCTCATGAAGACTTTGTTCCAATGACCAAGGACCCAAATTTTCATCCTAAAGTTTCGAATCCTTGAGCGAGATTCTTTCATCAAACTTGTGCAAGCCAAGATAATATAGAAGAGGATAAGAGAGCTTTTGTGTATCCAAATGAGCCTGAGGTCTCTTCTATTTATAGGCTTCCATGAGGGTCCACTTGACCTGTCCATTGGTGCATGTGCATAGGGTCGTCCTGATCCATAATCTATGTATGAATAAAATGATTCATAACTCAACTTCTTCTTGTCCAAATGAGGAGATATTTAGGTCGATTTTGGTCCTCGTAGAAAGAGGAATCTTATTCCATCATCATCTTCATCAAATGAGTAGTCCAAAGAAGAATTTTACCACAGTTTCATATTTTCAACATAGTCAGCCTCCTACAACTTTTAGTTAAACTCAATAGTCAACCCTGTGGTCAAACCAAGTCAACGGACTAGAACAAGAGCAGATAGCTTCAACTAAAGATGGTCAACATATCCCTACAATTTTGGCTTCTTTCAACAGTCAATTTATTGGTCAAACAGTGCCTGTAATTTTCAGTCAAAGGAGAGAGTTGACCTACGGTCAATCTCTGTTAATGTGCGTAGGATAGTGCTATCAAAAAGAGTTAGTCTCTTTCAAAGTTCGACCTTCAACCACAACCAAAGAGCTCGTTCAAAGCAGTAGAAAATAGCTGAAGTCAAATAAATTCAATGTTGGTCAACATAGGCAGAAACAAAACAAAAAGGTTAGATCTTGGTCAAACAGAAAATGTCCTCCTCCATTCACACATATAAACTTGCTTTTCGATTTCGATGTGATTGATGTGATGTGAGATGCTCTAAATGAGGTCAACAAGGGTTTATTTATATGTGTCTTAGAAGGACCCCTTTCCACTGTGGGGCCGACTTGATGGTCTTAGGAACGACTTCGAAAACCCCATAATTATGAATTGTTCTTGTCATTTTGAGAATGAAATTCTAACCATAACTACCAATTTTCAACATACTCAACACATGCTTTGGTTCAATCATAAACTATATTTCTTCACTGGATCCATTACCACAACTTCTTTTCAGTCATCCCGATGATTTAAGTTGCTCCCTCTGTCATGAAGGAAAATATTTCTACAATTACTGATCCCTTTGACACATGAGACCTTCAAATTTTGTTGGCTAACCTACTTCTTCTGAACAAGACATTAGAGAAATTTTGAGTTCTAAAATGGGCCTCCTAATGAATATTATAAAATAATACTCGAAATAATAAAATAAGATTAGATTACCACATCACGTTTTCGAGGGAAAAAATAAAAAAACTACTTTTCAACTCATATTTTCAACTTATCTCCCTATGATTTTACTCAAATTTCAAGTGGGGGCACTTGTTTCATGGGAAATTGAATTTTTCATCCAAGGTGTACCTATATTTCATACTTTCAATGGATCCTACTAAAAAAAAATGTGAAATACATGAAAAAACGTGATTGCAATCACATTTTTTCATGTATTTCACATTTTTCATGTAGCCTACCATTGAAAGTATGCAACATGGGTACTCCTTGGATGAAAAATTAAATTCTGCATCCAACGAGTGCTCCTGCTTTAAATTTGAGTAAAATCGTAGGGATATAAGTTGAAAATACGAGTTGAAAAAGTAGTTTTTTAAATTTTTTTCATCTTTTTATCTTTTTTGCTACAAAAATTGTGAATCATCCCCCAAGAATGATATCATCATATTGAATCTTATTGGTTCGTATATAGTTTATTTTTGTGTACATTTTTGTTTTGAGGCCCATTTTTAACCTTAAAATTTCTCCAGTGAGCCCTTCTAACATGATTAGAGATACCAATACAATTTTTCTCCCTCTTGAATTCAAATCACTCCAGGGAGAATCCCCATGTCTCACATTTTGTTTCATTCTTCCAATACTTTAATCTACCACTAGAGCCTTGGCTAAGTAATATTAAACGATAACAATAATAATCAAGGAAGAGATATATAAGATACTTTTCTTTTGAGGATTGAGGGGAATTTATTAGCCCCCTCTTGATCCTTTCCATCTTGCCGAAATCATCCATATGAAAAACTATTCATCCTTTTTCATCATCAATACGTTGCTTTCCTTTCCTTTCTTTACTATGGTTTCTTCATGTAGTGAAAGCATCGATCTAGGTCCTGCTCTAGGGTTTGGAATTTCCTTAGACCATTTAGTTAATTTTAGCAATAAACAATAGTTTCTCATAAAAAATGTCTACTAGAATTATAACAAACCAACTCAATAGTTTCTTGACAGATTTTGGTCTAAAATCCTCCATGTTATGATGCAAATATTTAGAACAAGATACAAATATTCAAGGAGGGAATGATATTGTAGTGTCCTTTATAACATCATACATGAGAACCTATTCCAATAATGAGTAAGGTATAAAATTCCTTTAGAATCAGTAGCAAATTTTGTCCACCGATCTTGTTCACAGAGATGGTTGTTCTCGACCCTTTCAAATTAAGTAGCTTTGTTTCTTCACAACTATTATATTAAGGAAAATATTCAATTCCAGAAATGACTTAGCCTTTAAAGTATCCTAGCCTCTTCAAAACCATTCAAAAATAATAATAATTTGTCCTTTTTCATCAGGAAAATTTCAGTCTTGATGACTGATGAGGAACTCAACCTCTTTTTCATTATGACCTTTTTACAAAATTGAATTCTATCCCTTAATAAATAAAGATGCTTGAGCCAAGTGCATTCAATGTTCAATCTGTCTCAACAAGTGACCATAAAAGGATCTTCTTCAGATTTAGCTGTGCTAATAGCTAAGCTTCTCAAATGTTAAATAACTACTTCAAAGGATTATCATGGCAACTATTTGACTTCTTGGTCAGGAAACCCTACTCTAATGTCCCTTTTAACTCTTTACAGCTCAAAGAGGAACTTCCTTGGTGGATCAACTAGTGATGTATACTTTGATTAAAATATTTATAGAGTTCTGTCATATAAGTAATGGCACCATATTTTAGTCAATATAATCACAATCCCAATAGTATAATGAAAGGCTTCATTTGACTGGAAACCCTTACTCAGTCATGGCATTAGCAATTTCAAAGTAACACTTTAGAATTTTTGAACAAATGTCTTGCAATATGATTTAATCAAAGGAAATATCCAAAAATTCAATCCAAATGGTCTCAACATAAGTGTATAGCACTCATTTGGTCAACCCTTTTCGGCATACCTTATTTTTCTTGAAATAAAAAATCAACACTGTGATGATGTCATTACTTCTCAAGACAACTTAGAATAATGGATATACATTCATTTTTGTGAGGAAGTGACCTTACAAAGACATATCAATTTAGTACAAGGTATAAAGAATTAGAGACTTAGATCTCTTCAATTTCAAGGCAACACTCTATTGAACACATATAAAAGGAAATTTACTTTACTAATTTTAACCTACATCAAACTTTGCGAAGCCAAATATTCTCGTCACACTTGGTCCATCTCTGTTATATGTCCTTATCTTATCATAGTCCAAATTCAAGGCTTATGAGTATCTCATTGCTTCTTTCAACACCAAGGTGGATTACATGATATAGATACCTTATAACATATTTCTACGAGTACCATAGAGTCCCCATTTGAGCAAGCTATTATTCACATACAAAATTTGTAGGGAGTTGACTTTATAATTTCACAAAGCTTAAGTTACCAGATCAATATTGCATAGAATAATTCACCTTGAATTTTACTAGGCCTAGGGCCTAGCCCATAGGTTCCTCAACACCATGTAACTAGCCTTGAGGCTTTTCGGCCTTCTGTAATAGAGATCTCTCGACTTTTTGAGGATTCTTCCTAGGATTCTTGGCCTTGTACTAGGGTTGAGACCTAGCCTTAGGTTGGTTGTGGCCCTCTTTTATGCTTATGTTCATGGGATTTAGGTCATAGAGAGAGGATTCAACCCTCTTTTAAGGAACAAAAAAAATACTTGAATAGTATTTCCTTTCAATCAATCATGTTTTAAAACCATCTTTCCTTTTAGCATCTCTTACACCATAGCTCTGATACCATATTGATGTATCAAGATTTCCTAGATTGGTAATTACTTCCAACGATTTCTTCATTATTTAAATTATGTCACTTCATCATTAAGAAATTATACATAGGAAATATTCAGCATTGAAACAATAATAACAATAGAAACATAAAGAGACAACCAAACAAAAGGGATAACAAATTTATTATGGGAAAATCCCAACAACCTTTTCTTAGAGAATTTATTGATTTCAACAAGGCCTACAATCTGATTTTCCAATCAACAAAAAATTCAAATTGACCAGTAACCATTTCAAACCCGGTCAAATAAATACAATTTCCCCCCCTGAAATTTTGGTCTGTTTCAGATTCATCCTTCGATCTCTACCTCATATTTGTCCTCTTGTATTGCCTCAAATAAGCCCGAAATTATACCTCAGGAGATATAATTTTTTTGATTCAAATTCTTTCCCAAATGGAGAGGATGAATGGTCTATTTATAGTGATCAATAGTGCCCCAAGTGGTGTGTCTGTTGTGCTGAGTCAACACGAGCTTATGGAGGAGTAGAGCTTACATTTTTGGAGGCAAAGTTCACAATTTGAAAAATTCAAATTTTATTTTTGTTGGAGCCAACTTGAGACACAATTCATATTTGTCATTTCATTTTATTTTGGAAGGATATACCAATTATGGAGGCCAACCATAGCTACAAAAATCCAACAATGATCAAATTTGTCAATATAGACATTATGGTTAGGGACAATCAAGGGATTGGTGAACACTATACGACTGTAAAATTTGTTACCATGCACATGGAATTGGGTCCACATGGGCATTTCCTCATTTGTGTGATACGCTCAACTAGTCAACGAAAGGGGGCCAACCTTCATGGGCCTAATAGATCACATGTAATATTTAATTTTATCCAACATAGCAAGGAAAGAGGCAAGGTATCATCTCATTAGGGCCCACCAAAATTATGATTTTGAATTTATTTTTATCACTAAAAAAGGACAAGGAACAACTATCTTTAGAGCCCCACAAAAATGTATTTAATGTAACATTTTAGCCTTATAAGGCACACTTTATAGTGGGCCTAACTTTTTAGATATCATTATATGGAGGGTTGAAGTTCGAATTATTTATTCAATTCACCTTGCCATCATTATGTTTTGTGTAGGCTTTGAATACTAGGGATCTGCAATTTTTTTGCATATAGTTTATGGATGGTCTGATATCTTCCATATATTTTAAATCTCACCCTATTTTGTGCAAAATCACTCAAGGTTTCTTCACCAAGTGTATTTTATTCCGGTGTTCTGGGTATTACGATTTCATCTTTAATAAAAATATAACATTTGAGATAGTTCCTTGGCTATTTCTTTGTCTATATTTGGTAGCATACATTCACAGTTATTTTATGATAATATTGTAGCTAGAACACATCCATTTGTCTACATTTTCAAGTGTGTTGATGCGGCGTTTTGGCACCAATAATTTCTTTTTAAAGAATAGGTGGGTGTGAAACTTGGAAATCTCAGCGTGTGTGCCCTTCTTCTATTTTTTGGGAATTTTTCTCTATTGTGGAACCTTAGACCCCATGCCTAAGACATCACTGAGGAATTGGTATTTTTTTCTTTTAACCACCAAAATTTCGCTCTTTTTTTAAAAATTTGTTCTTGGGTAACAAATTTCATATTCAACTAATATATAATGTCTACAAACCTTCTAACCAATGCCCCATACTTTCACACAAAAGAATAAACTTAAAGGCTCTTGTTATTTTTTCATACAAATCCTAGGGTTTAGTTTGTGTTTTTTTTATTGGTAAAAATTGTAACTAGAGGAATTATCAACTAGGCCAGTTTTGTATTCGCGTGATACAACGTCAATTTCAATCACTACCATTGTAACCTAGGTGCCTACATATGCCCCTTCCACATAAACACGTAAATTGGGTGATCCGAATTGGATCCATAAAAGGCTGTCAAGAACCATGACTGTATCAGGTTAGGAAAAATCTCTTTAGAATTCAAAAACTGCGATAAAAAACACCCTTGAATCAGTGGCAATGGCAGCCAGCGTGGAACGATGAGGACCTCGGTCAAAGCGCGTTGATCGAGGCCCATGGAGACTGCGCAGGAGGTCAAAGTAGCCCCTGGGAGCCTCGGATCGGGAAAAGGAGGTGGATTTTGATGCGCGATTAGCGGCACTAATCGTGCATCGCTGGGAAAACAGGGCCAAAGTGGGAGAAGCCTGAGCAGACTGATGCATGGCGAATCAGAGAAATGCAGGCGAGAAAGGTGAACAACACTAAATGTACAAAGGTGGGACCCATGCTCTGGAAACCGATGGTATTGATCGGGGCACCCTCAAATGGTAAATGGTTTTGGACGAAAGCGGAGTGAACCCACTCAACGATCGACGCGTGGCAAGCGGAGGTGAGATAAAACCATCGTTGATCGCGCATTATCGGTCGAGAAAGTCAACCGTGCGGGACGTGCATATGGTGTCAGATCTGGAGGCCCCAGATCAAATGATTGAGATCGCGCCTGATGGAGGAAGCGGAATTCATGAAGGAATATGCTGCGATTTGTAAGGATTGGAATCATTTGATTACCACAGTGGAGGAAAGACTTCATCTATGACGTAACTGAATAAATGAATTGATGAAGCAGGCTGGCGCCATTTAGAGGAGGACATGTGGCCACTCCCTGAGTTTTCATGCTGACACCGAACATGGAACTCCAAGCACAGCTGCAGAAGGTGAATTGACAGAGGCGGAAGAGGAACCGATGGACATGAGTTCGAATGGCTAAAAGCCATGAACAGTGAAACATAATAGACAGTAGAGTCAGTCAGAGTAAACCCCAAGTGGAGGACTGAACATTGAGAGATAGAAACCAGAGAAGAAGGGAGTAAAGCAAAAGTAGAAAGAGATAGAGGGCCGAGCTGACCAGTGGCAACTTCGAGCAGCAGAGCTTGAGAGATTCAAGCCATCACATAGAGGAATCTGTCTGGGCTGAGCACCACATTGGGCTCTTGCCACTATAGACCAGAAGGTCACAGAGCTGGTAGGAAGAAGAAGAGTCTGTGTACTCCAGTGGCTTGGGGAATCCAAGAACCACCCTGCCAAGCAAAATCTACTTCAGGAGAACTCACATTGAGTCCCTGTATTGTAATTCTCTGCTTAAAGACACAATAAAACAAGGCCACCACTGAAAGTTGGACCGGAGATGTAGCCCTGGAGAATAGGGTGAACTCCTTATTAAAAATTCTTGTGTCTTTGTGTTTGATTACTATATTTCTCTGTTGTCTTTCCATTTTATTGTCTGTGTATTGGCAGTCTGATCGATCCATTGCTTCAATAACACAAAACACACACCAACACATGAGTTTGTAATACCTTTAAAAAATAAATTTTTAGCTGATGTCACTCATAGGGTGAATATTAGATCAAGAGGTATCAGAGCTTTAGGTTGTAAGGTTAAACAAGCTTGTGTTGGTTTAGCTTTTGAATGCTCACTAGATCAAAGCTCAAATTAGGAGAAGGAGAGTTGGTCGAAACTAATCCTGAAATTGGGAGTGTCTATCCTCGGAAGATAATGCCAGAGGAAGGTTCTATGGGGCCAAACCCTCAATTAATAGAGATTTTCCTAGCTATAAAGTGTATGGTAGAAGAAATGCATAGGGACTTTAGAAAGCACAAGGATGAAGATTCATCACGTACTAAACAAGATAAAGAAGAAGATGAGTCTCATTCCCATGACCACTCAAAAGGAAAAAGGAAAGACGAAAACTTTCTCACACCTCCTAATAGTTGTGTGCATAATAAGAAAGCATCTTTGATTAAGCTAGATGTTAAATTTGATTTGCCTATATATGATGGAGAGCTAAATGCTGAAAAGTAGGACAATTGGATTACACAAATTGATGTGTATTGTAGAGTGAAAAACATCAACTCAGACAAGATTAAAATCTAGTTGGCAAGCCTATGCCTAGGAGGCATTGCCTTGGTTTGGTGGGAAGGCAGAACCCAAGCTGACATAGAGAAACATGGTAAGACCATCTCTGTTTGGAGTGAATTTGTTTATGAAATCAAGAAGTAGTTCTATCCATTGGTCTACATGCAACAAGCCATGATGAGTTGGAAAACTCTTCGGCAGTTGAAAGGGAAAAGTGTGCAAGGGTATACTCAAGAGTTCAGAAAGACATCATTGATGTTGGGCATCCCATTAGACTCACCAGTGACTCTTTTGAAGTACATTGGTGGTCTACACAGCTACATGAGGCATACCATCCTCATGTTTAATCCCACTAGTATAGATGAGGTATCTTTACAAGCTACTCATCTAGAAGCTAGAGGAAAGAATGGAAATACAGAAGTTGGGGGACCATCCTAACTCGCTGTAAGCAAGAGCAAGAAGAAAAGAAAGCAGAAGTGGAAAGCAAGGAAGGCTAACACTGCACAGAAAAGCAAAGCTTCATGCACTCACTGTAAAAAGGAGGGGCATGATGATGAGAACTGTTGGATTCTGCATCCAGAGATGAGACCTAAGAAGTTCGAGGGCAAGAAGAAGAAGAATGCTACAGCCATTCAGAAAGATTTGGGGTCAGACTCGGGAGATGAAAAAATCATTGCAGCCACAGCTATAAAAGGTAAGAATTCTAAAGCATCTACTAGTAATTCTGCTCAAACTATTATTGATGAAGAACATGAGAGAATAAGACATGAGCTTTTTCATATTCGAGTTATTTCCAAGCATCAAAAGATTGATACTTTGTTTGATAGTGGCTCACAAGTAAATTTGATTTCTGAAGCAATTGTAAAGAAATTGGGATTAACAACTACACCTCACAAGAAACCATACCCATTAGGGATGGTTGAATGATAAATCACAACACAAGTGGTTAGACAATGCAAACTCAAGTTTCTTTTGGGTCAGCATTTGTAGATGAGGTTGAGCTAGACATAATTCCTTTAGATAAATGTGGAATTGTTTTAGGAAGTCCTTACTTGTATGATAGAAAGGTTATTTTCTATAGAGCTGAGAACAAGTATCTACTTGTTAAAGATGGAATCGAATACTTTGTAAGAGCTCACAAGCTCAAGAATAATTATACTCTCATAAATTCTAGGCAAATGAAAAGAATGATAAATTCATGCAAACAATTCTTACTAATGGTTGTAAAGGAAAAGAAACCTGATAGAACTAATGTATTTGAGGGTTGTAATGCTAAGTAACAAGATGATATAGAAAACATTGTTTCAGAGTATGATGTCATGTTTCAGGAACCTAAAGGTCTGCCACCCAAAAAGGAAATAGAACATGATATTATTTTGCAGCAAGATGTCCCATTGCCTAAAATTGGGATGTACCGGTTGTATGCTTTAGAGAATGTTGAAATCAAGAAGCAGGTGCATGAGTTGCTCAAGAAGGGATTCATCAGGCCTAGTACATCACTATGTGGGTCACCAACCGTTTTGGTGAGAAAGAAAGATGGCTCATGGAGAATGTGCATTGACTATCGAGCACTGAATAAGATAACAATAAAAAATTGTTATCCCCTTTCTCACATAGATGATCTTTTAGATCAATTAAAGGAAGCTGTTTATTTCACCAAGCTGGATTTGAAAAGTGGATACCATCAGGTCAGAGTTGCAGAGCAAGATGCATGGAAGACTGCTTTCAAAACAAAGCAGGGATTATATGAGTGGCTGGTTATGCCTTTTGGCTTGACCAATGCTCCTGCTACTTTCATGAGATTAATGAATGAAGTACTCAGACCTTTTCCTGATAATATTTTTATTGTGTATCTGGATGACATTCTGAATTTTAGTAAAACGTGGGAAGAACACTTAAAGAATGTTAAGAAGGCATTAGATGTTTTGAAAAGAGAAAACATTTATGTTAAACTCTCAAAATGTGAATTTTGCAAAACATCTCTAAATTATTTGGGTCATATAGTAGGGGGTGGTGAATTGAAAATAGGTCCCTCTAAAGTGGCAGTCATTGTAAACTGGCCTAAACCAAAGTCTGCTACAGAAGTGAGAAGCTTCTTAGGAGCAACACAATATTGGAGGAAGTTCATTTCTAACTTTTCCTCAATTGCAACTCCCTTACATGCTTTGACAGGATTTAACAAGGTGTTTTAGTGGGGAGAAAAAAATTAGAAAGCCTTCGACACCTTGAAAGAAAAGATTAGTACGGCACCTGTACTAGCACTGCCTGATCTACAAAGACCGTTTGAAATCCAAACAGATGCTAGTAACTATGCCATAGGAGAAGTGTTGCCACAACACAGTAAACCCATATGTTATCATTTTGAGACTTTTAATCCTGTAGTAGTTAACTATCCTACCTATGATAAGAATTGTATGCACTAGTTCAGATTGTGAAAAAGTGGAAACATTACTTAATGGGCAAAGAGACAGTAATACATACTGATCATCAAGCACTTCAATATCTACACTCCCAAACTAAGTTGCAGCAATCAAGGCATTACAGATGGACGGGTTTTCTACAACAGTTTCATCTAGTCATTAGATATAAAAAGGGCATACACAACAAAGTTGCAGAAATGTTATCTAGACCCATTATAAATGCATCTACTATACTTAAGCATAATTCTGTGCTACATGAAAGCTACATAGAAAAATATGCTCAAGATATGGGCTTTAAAGATGCATATGCAACTTTGAGTCAAGGCAAAAGGTAGAAGAATTGGACTATCATGTGAAGGACCGACTCTTATACCATTGTGGGAAACTCTGCATTCCACAAACAAAGAGAGTAAAGAAAATTAGAGAGGCACACACTTCTCTGATATCAGGTCACTTTGGGGTAAGTAAAACAGTTGCACAACTGCAAAGATTTTGTTATTGGCCGAAAATGAATGAGACAATTTCTAGATATGTAAGAGGGTGTACTATGTGTGCTAAAAGCAAGCCCATCACTTGAAAACTAGGCTTGTACACTCCTTTACCAGTTCCTTCTCACCCTTGGGAAAGTGTTTCCATGGATTTTGTTGGAGGACTGCCTAAATCTAGGAAAGGTCATGATTATCTATATGTGGTTGTGGATAGGTTCAAAAAAATGTGTATTTTGATACCTTGTAATAGACATATTATAGTTGAACAAACTGCAAATTTATTCTTTGAACATGTACGGGTTCATTTTAGATTACCCACTTCTATTGTATCTGATCGAGACACCCAATTTTTGGGGAAGTTTTGCTCAAGTCTGTGGGAACTGATGGACACCCAACTGAAGAAAAGCACAACTTTTAAACCATAAACCAATGGCCAGACAAAAGTAGTTAACAGGACAGTGATCCAGTTACTCAGGGGATATTGCAGCAAACATCCTAAGATTTGGGATGAACACTTGTGTTATGTGCACCATGCTTATAATAGAGCCAAACACTCTACTACACAAAGATCTCCTTTTGATACTTTTTTTGGTTTCATACCAAGATCTCCCTTGGATTTTGTCTTTGGTAAAGATACCATGGTTGATGGACATAGTGATGTGGACAAGGCAATTAGGTTCATTGAACAGATCCAGGAGATCCACCAGCCAGTATAGGAACATCTAGAAAAGAGTGAAGCAAAATACAAGGCTAGGTATGACAAGCATCAGATGGAGCATAGTGTTCAAGTTGGAGACCAGGTCTGGCTGTATATCAGCAAGGATAGGATGCAAGGTGAAGGTAAGAAGCTAAAGCCTATCAGGTATGGACCTTTTAGGATACTTGAGAAGATTGGTGAAAATGCTTTTCGCCTTGATCTACCAGCTTACATGCACATCTACTCAGTCGTAAATGCAGATTGCTTGAGATTGTTTGAACCTTCAATGATTGAGGATCTTGAAGAGCAAAGTCAATTGCCTTATATTGATGACTTTCTACCTGAATATCTTAATGAAATGTAGGAAGACACATTCTTGGACAGGAAGGTGAGGACAATGCATAGAGGAGATGTTGAGTACCTCAGAATTGGACTCAAAGGTTTGAAGCCGAGTAGTGCAAAGTGGATTGAGATTGGACAAGTGAAAAAAAAATACCCTCACTTAGTCGATGCTTGAAAAAAAACAAAATTTTGGTGGTCCAAAAGCTTTTTCAGTGGGAAGGCTGTGATTCGAATTGGATCCATAAAAGACTATCAAGAACCATGACTATATCAGGTTGGGACAAATCTCTAAATAATTCCAAAAATGCAATCAAAAACACCCTTGAACCAGTGGCAATGGCAGCTAGCGTGGAATGACGAGGACCTCATTCAAAGCGTGCTAACCGAGGCCCATGAAGACTGCGCAGGAGATCAAAGTAGCCCCTGGGAGCCTCAAATCGAGAAAAGGAGGTTGATTTTGATGCACGATTAGCACTTAGCACTAATCGCGCATCACTGGGCAAACATGGCCAAAGTGGGGGAAGCCCGAGCACATAGATGCATAAAAAAACCGGAGAACCACGGGCGGAAAAGGTGAACAATGCTAAACGTACAAAGGCAGGACCAGCGCTTTGGAAATCAACGGTATTGATCAGGGTGCCCTCAAATGGTAAGCGGTTTTGGATGAAAGCGGAGCGATCCCACTCAATGATCAACCCGTGGCAAGCAGAGGTGAGAGAAAATTTCTATTGATCGCACATTATCGGTCAAGCAAGTCAACTGTGTGGGACGTGCATATGGCGTCGGATCTGGAGGCCCCAGATCAGATGGCTGAGATCACACTTGATGGAGGAAGCAGAATTGATGAAGGAATACGCTGCGATTTGTTAGGATTTGGAATCCGTTTGACCACCACGGTGCAGGAAAGACTTCATCCACGACGTAACTGAAGAAACGAACCGACGAAGTAGGCTGGCACCGTTTAGAGGAGGAAATGTGGCCACTCCCTGAGCGTTCATGTTGATGTCGAACAGGGAACTCCAAGCACAGATGAAGAAGGTGAATCGACAAAGGAAAAAGACGAACCGAATGGACATGAGTTCAAATGGCTAAAATCCATGAACAACGAAATAGAATAGACAGTAGAGTCAGTCAAAGTAAACCCCGAGAGGAGGACTGTACAATGAGAGACAGAAACCAGAGAAGAAGGCAGTAAAGCAAAAGTAGAAAGAGACGGAGGACCGAGGTGACCAACGACAGTGTCGAGCACCAGAGCTTGAGAGATTCAAGCCGTCCCATAGAGGAATCTGTCCGGGCTGAGTACCACATTGGGCTCTTGCCACTGTAGACCAGAAGGTCATAGAGCTGGTAGGAAGAAGAAGATTCTGTGTACTCCAGTGGCTTGGGGAATCCAAGAACCACCTTGCCAAGCAAAACCTGCTTCAGGAGAACTCACATTGAGTCCCTGTATTGTAATTCTCTACTTAAAGACACAATAAAACAAGGCCACCACTGAAAGCTAGACCGGAGACGTAGCACTGGAGAATAGGGTGAACTCCTTATAAAAATTTCTTGTATCTTTGTGTTTGCTTACTGTATTTCTCTGCTGTCTTTCCATTTTATTGTTTATGTATTGGCAATCTGATTGATCCATTGCTTCAGTAACACAGAACACACCAGCACATGCGTATGTAATACCTTTAAACAATAAATCTTTAGCTGATGTCACTCATAGGGTGAATATTAGATCATTGGGGGATTTGAACGTTGAATCTCATGGAACATAACACGTTATTATCACGACAATCACCAATTGAGCTACCCCCACCCCCGGGGGTTAGGGTTTCAATTTGTGGTTGTTAATCATCCTACAATCCCAAATTTGTTTGAAGGAATCTCCCTTGTGTTGCATAATGAAATTAATATCCTCATCTTGGTTTTGATAACACAATTTAGAAATAGGAAAGGCTACATACAAACTATTTGATAAAATTATTCTATGAGATTTCATCAGCTTTATACAACAGTATTGGTAATTATGATTATACATGATCCAAGGATATTTTGCTTATATATGTATTAAAGAATTACATGCATAAATTGTAGCTTAAACATAGAAATTTAATGTGCACATGAGAGAAGAGGAGAAACACATAAAAACATGAAAGAGGACAAAAGACTTGATAACAGAGTTCATCCAATTTGGACTACGTCTCCGAGCCCTGCTCAATCAATGAGGAGGCCTTCATTCATTAAGTGGTATCAGAAAGAAGAGAACAATCATCATTTACAAAGAGGAGTCTTATACCTCCATACTGAAAGATGGGCGAAAAATGTAGAACTTTGTTGGAGAAATAGATAGCACCATTGAGTTCATGGTGTCGAGAAATGCTAAAACCATATAAAATTTGTCAAAATCTGATAAAGTGAAAATCTGCCCCCCCTGGAGAAATGGCTTAGATCATAGTTCTACCCCCCTCTCTACACTTTTCATGGTTTCTCCACCTGCAAAATTAACCAACGAAACCATTTGGTGCAATGGAAAAGTTGGAAATTTGTTGAGGAGGGGTCGAGGGATCAAATCCCGCCCCTCCCCATTTAACATATGGTTATTGGTGTAATATATTTTTGGGAGGCAAGCCTGCTAGTCCCAGTGGCCTGCTCCCCCCCAACTCTACTGGTGCTTGTTATATGTGGGTGAGGTGGAGGGATGACGGGGTTGACAACATGCACCCCCCACCATTATTACATGGTCGTTTGTTGTGTGGTTCTGGGGTGGCGGGGTCATGGCCACCCACCCGACTTAAAACATACATGTTGTTAGGTGGGTACCGGGGGCAGCGAGGTCATGGCCACCCACCCCATTATTTTTTAATATTTGTTATATGGTATTTCTGGGGGCGGAGGGGTCATGGCCGCCGACCCCATTTTTTTATTAATTTTTTTATAATCACTACCCCTTTGGGGATTTTCCAGAACCTTAGGCGTTAGAAGACAAATTAATGGACCCAAAAATTCAACTGGAAACTAGTCGGATTTTGGTGCCAGATTCTTGCCAAATTGCACCGTCCTTAAGCCTGCCACATGGGTAAGTCAACCCACAACTTTCACTAATTCTATATTCTTCATACAGACTCGGATTGGAGTGTCATTCACACCGTTGGAATCAGGGCGATGAGCACTTCGATCTGATACCAATTTAATCAACTTTCTTCCACTTTGAATTTTGAGCCTTTTTCATGCGCTGGTGTCTAGATATCAACTTGGATCAATCCTCCCCATTGAGGAGCTTTGGGACCCTAAAATCTTTATCAGTCAATTGGCAAGTGAGGAAATTTTTCCTTCACTCTTTCTTTTTCCAGCTATTTTGCCTTGCTAGGGTGCATCCCTTTGAAACCAATTCGAAGATATTCCACATCTCCCCATTGTGAAGTCCTGGTTCTTCTGTCAAGGATGATATCTTCAGGTAACTCATTAAGATACTCTGGTGCAAGGCATCAATTTTAGGAACTGTGCCCACCTCTTCGGTGTCCATAATCAATGGTGGCTCATACAACTTTAAGTTTTCCACATTCACTATGGAGTACATTTGCATATATGTTGACAAATCGAGGCAGAAGGCATTGTTTCCAATATTCTCCAAGATGGTGAATGGACCATACTGGATTGGTCACAAATTCTTCCCTTCTCCCTTCATATTGTCCTTGTTGATATGGAACCACACTTTGTTGCCCACTTGAAATTAATGGTCAACTCAGTGTTTGTCATGTCGAGCCTTGTAATGGGCTTGAATTTTCTCCAACTGCTCCTGTATTGCTTGGTGAATCAACTGGATCCTCTAAATGAACCATTGCACTTTGTCCCTATCATCACGTCCACTGGATTCATCTTCCCTTCCAAATACCATATCAAAAGGATCTTTGGGAAGGTAGCCAAAACATGTCTCAAATCGTGAACGATGTGTAGATGAGTGCATTGCTCGATTGTAGGAATGTTGCACATTTGGAAGATGCGCATTCCACAACTTAGGATGTTTCTCACAATAGCCTCGCAACAAGTGTACCATGGTGTGGTTGATAGCCTCTATCTATCTGTCAGTCTGTGGATGAAATGCATGCTTCTTTTCAACTTGGTGTCCATCATCTTCCACAAGTTGGTCCAAAACTCTCTAATAAAGCGAGAGTCTTGATTTGACACGATCGATGTGGATAACCCAAAATGGACCCAAACATGCTGAAAGAAAAGATAAGCAGTCTACTTTGCAGTGATTTTCTTTTTACAGGAATTAAAATACACATCTTACTAAAACGGTCAATGAAGACATACAAATAGTTGTGACTTTTCCTAGATAAAGGAAAACCTCCTACAAAATCCATCGACACACTTTCCCATGGATGACTCAGAATAGGGAGTGGTGTGTAGAGCTCGATTTTTCTATAAGAGGGCTTTGCAATAGAACACATCACACATCCCTTTACATAGTGAGGCACAATTTTCTTCATATGAGGCCAAAAACAAAATCTTTGTACATGACACAGTTTTTTCAAAACCAAAATGACTAGACACAAGGGAGGTGTGGGCCTCCCAAATTACATGTACCCTTTCTCCTGTGGGTATACATAATTTACCAAGGTGATACAACAATTTCCCCTTCAAGTGATAGTTGTCCACCGGTGAACCACGGGTTAGTTTTTCATAAATCTTCTTAAAGTCATCATCGTTAGCATATTGTTCAACATAACTTTCAAAAGATAAAGAAGCATTATGAAAAATAATGGAAGCAGAAATAGGAAGGTGAGATAGCATATAGGCCACTTTGTTGCTAGTGCCCTTCTTATACTTTATTACCAGATGAAACTGTTGAAGAAAACCCATCCACCTAAAATGACAAGATTGTTGCAACTTGGTTTGTGACTGAAGATACTGCAAGGGCTGATGATCTGTATGGATGATGGTCTCCTTTCCGGTCAAGTAGTGTTTTCACTTTTTCACACTTTGGACCAAGGCGTATAACTCCTTGTCATAAGTGGGATAGTTTATCACAACCTGAGAGAACTTCTCTAAATGGTAACATATCGGCTTCTTTTGCTGCATTAGTACAACTCCCATGGCATATCCGTTGGCGTCTGTCTCGATCTCGAATCGCTGTTGGAGATTTGGTAAGGCCAAGACCGGTGCATTGTTGATATTTTCTTTCAATGCTTCGAAGGACTTCTATTGATTTCCTCCCCATTGAAAGACCTACTTTACAGTCGTTAGTGTGTGTAAAGGTGTTGCAATAATAGAGAAATTGGAAATAAATCTCCTCCAATACTGTACTGCACCAAAAAAGATGTGAACCTCGGTTACACTAGTAGGCTTAGGCCAATTTATAATTGCTTCAACTTTAGAAGGATTAACTTTTAACTGACCATGACCAACAATATGACCTAGGTAAACCAAAGAGGTTTTCCCAAACTCACACTTTGACAATTTTACATAGAGTTTTTCTTTTTTCAATACATCAAGCACTTTCCTCACATGGCATACATGTTCATTCCAACTTTTTACTAAAGACAAGAATATCATCTAAATATACAAGAACAAATTCATCAATGAAAGGCTTAAAGAGATCATTAATGACCCTCATGAAAGTGGTTGGAGCACTGCAAATTTTGAATGACATTGCCATCCATTTGAAAAACCCATGTTTGGTCTTGAAGGCGATTTTCCACACATCCTGCTCTGCAATTCGGACCTAGTGATAACCACTACGCAAATCCAATTTGGTGAAATAGATAGCATTCTTTAACTAATCTAATAAATCATCAATGCATGGAAGAGGGTAACGATTTTTCACCGTGATTTTGTTTAGTTTCCAGTAATCCACGCACATCCTCCATGTGCCATCTTTCTTCGGCACTAAGACAATCAGTGAGATGCATGGAGAAGTGCTCAGTCTAATGACCCCTTGGTTCAATCGTTCCTACACCTGCTTTTTGATCTCCTCCATCTCAATGGTTGACATCCTACACATGCCAATATTTGGTAAAGGAGCGTCATGCTGCAAATGGATCTCATGTTGGATTTCCCTCTTCGGAGGTAATCCCCTTGGTTCCTGAAACATCTCATCATAGTTAGAAATTAATTCACATAATTCCTTTTTATGCACATGATCACAACCCTGGAAAGCATAAGATAATTCTACATCTTTCCCCCTTACAACCATAAGCATGCAACCCTGACTGGAATTCACCAACCTCTTCATTTGTCATGCACTTACGAGGTTGGCATTGATTTTAGTTTAACGAGCCCTTACAATATATTCTACCCCATCTTTTGTGATTTGGTATTTCTTTTCATGAAGGAAGAAGATTTCTTTTCTATCATATGGATATGGACTCCCTAACACCATGCCATAGATATCCAACAGTATCACATCAAGTTCTACCTTGTTCACTAACTTAGAAGCGATCACAAATTTAACCTTGCAATGCTTAGTTACATTCAATTTTTCTTTATCATGTATCCATACAAGTGGGTAAGGTTTTGCATGTGGTTTGGTTTCTAAGACTAGCTTCTTTACCGAGGACTCTATAATTAGATTTTATTGGGATTCGGTATCAAATAGAGTTTCCACTTTTGTATGATTTATGATAACTCTAATATGAAATAGCTCAATTCTCTTTCATTCATTAGGAAGAGACTCATCTATTGAACTAGTGCCTTCATGTGATTCAGAATTAACATGAGACGTAAGAGTACCTTTTATTCCTACTTCTGTGATCAACGCTTCATCTCTAGAATCGGATCCAAGGTCTTGCTACATAGTTGTTGCTGTCTTCTACTTGCCTCTTCCTCCATACTTCTTTAGTCTCTTTTCCGGGTATAGTTTCCAACAATGATTGTCATCGTGATATTCCTTTTTGCAATGAGTGCAATAAGGCCTTTCTCCTTCATCTTTCTTGGTTGATTTCCGTCCTCTTCTCCTTTCCTTTTCCTTTCATTTTGGGTTTGCCATTTGGAGGTTTGAAAGGTTGTTTCTTGAAATGATCATCTCTTTCATTTTTTCCCCTCTCCTCAAGATGGATGGCCTTTACATTGGCCGAGTCAATAGTAGTTGGTTCAAAAAATAATAATGAGTGTCTAATGTAACTATGTAATGATCCAATATACTTGATTACTACTTCGGGTGAGTAAAGTGCAATGCCCAAATTAAGTGCTTGTTTTCTAAACTCCTCTATAAAGCTTTGAACATCCTGACCTCTTCCTTGCCTTAAGTATTTCAAATCCATTAAGGCTTTTTTCTTATAATCCAAGGGATAAAATTGTTCTTTTAATGCAGAAATGAAACTAGGCCACGAGGAAAGAAGATTACCCACACTCTTATTGCTTTGTAATTTGCTTTCCAACCAGATGAGAGCAGTGCCACTTAGCCAAAGAGAGGCTAGCTGAATCTTCGCCTCATCCTCTTCGATCTGTTGGATCCCGCAGTAGATTTCAATCTTCCTAATCTAGTTATTAAGCTTTTCTACATTACTTTCACCGTTAAACATGGGAAGATCAAATTTGACATCTAATTTAAATAAAGGTTTCTTAGATGCATCCCTTGAATTTCTATAATGATGGTGATGAGAGGAAGAAGAAATTTCATTCGTGGAAGGAGAAGGAGGGGGTTATTCTTCACCATTTCCATGCCTTTTTCCCTTCTGCTTACTCCAACCTTGAAAGCAACTGAACAACATTTTCTGCCATTGTATAGAAGGTTTTGCAGAAATTGAGCTCCTCTTCATCTGCCATGTTTCTCCTTCGATGTGCATGCCCTACTTTGGGATCAAACTACTTTAGTTTCCCTTCGCCTCTTGGGAGCTTGTTTCTTGTTAGCATACAAACATGCAATTCACATCTACAAAGACCTAATCTGATACCACTTGATCCAAGGATCTTTTTCTTATATATGTATTAAAGAATTACATGCATAAATTGTAGCTTAAACATAGAAATTTGATGTGTACATGAGAGAAGAGGAGAAACACATAAAAACATGAAAGAGGACAAAAGACTTGATAATAGAGTTCGTCCAATTTGGACTATGTCTCCGAGCCCTGCTCAATCAATGTGGAGGCCTTCATTCATTCAGTGGCATGAGAAAGAAGAGAAAAATCATCATTTACAAAAAGGAGTCTTATACCTCCATACTAAAAGATGGTCAAAAAATATAGAACTCTATTGGAGAAATGGATAGCACCATTAAGTTTGTGGTGTTGAGAAATGTTGAAACCATATAAAATTTGTCGAAATCTGACAAAGTGAAAATCTGGACCCCTGGAGAAATGGCTCAGATCATGGTTCCACCCACTTCTTTGCACTGCTCATGCTTTTGCCACCTGCAAAATTAAGCTGGCTCGAACTAAATGCATGCTCCTCCTCCATGACGCACTGTGCAATTAGGTTTAAGTATAATTTTGATGGCAGATTAACCAACCAAACTGTTTGGTGCAATGACAAAGTTGGAAATTTGTTGAGGAGGGGTCGAGGGATCAAATACTGCCCCTACCCATTTAGCATATGGTTATTGGTGTAATATATTTTTGGGAGGCGGGCTCGCCAGTCTTGGTGGCCCACTGCCCCTCGACTCCATTAGCGCTTGTTATATGTGGATGAGGTGGAGGGGCAGCGGGGTTGACAGCCTGAGCCCCCCACCATTATTACATGGTTGTTTTTTGTGTGGTTTCGGGGTGGTGGGGTCATGGTTTCCCACCCCACTTAAAACATACATGTTGTTCGGTGGGTACCAGGGGTGGTGGTGTCATGTCTTCCCACCCCACTATTTTTTAATATTTGTTATATGGTAGTTCTGGGGGCGGAGGGGTCATGACCGCCTGCCCCATTTTTTGATAATCACTACCCCTTTGGGGATTTTCCAGAACCTTAGGCATTAGGAGACAAATTAATGGACCCACAAATTCATCCAGAAAGTGGCCATATTCCGGTGCCAAATTCTTTCCAAATTGCGCCCCCCTTAACCCTGCCACATGGGTAAGTCAACCCACAACTTTGACTGCTTCTATCTTCTTCATACAGAATTGGATTGGAGTGTCATTTGCACTATTCGAATCAGGAAGACGAGAACTTCTATTTCGTGCCAAGTTAATCAACTTTCTGCCATTGAATTTTAAGCCTTTTTCATGCCTTGTGTCTAGAGATCCACCTGGATCAATACATTGATTAGTAGTTGGATGGATAGGGTTTTATTTTTTATGTTTATATAATTATTATTAATTTGTGGAGATATCTATCCATTCTTATACAAGAAATTTAAAGGATTTAATTTGATATTTTTCAGTAGCAACCAATAGTTATCAAATTCCCTGAAATCTCTTATCTCATATTTTTTTCTAGTCCAAATGTTTGACAAAATGTTTTATGAAAATTCTCATAACCTTGCAATACATTTCATGATGTTGTTTACATTTGGACTAGAAAAGAGCATAGAGGGTTCATTAGTTTTCAACTTGGCCAGGATTTGAACACAATGCATCTTAGTTGTCATTTGTTTTAACAGAAAAAGAAAAAAAGAAAACTCAACATTTGATCCTAAACCTAATATTTTAGTGCTTAGGGTGTTAGCAAAGTGTTTGTCAAAATCTCTAAGTGAGATTCTTCACCTTTTCATTGCAGCCATGTTTTCTAATGATCACATGTTCACTTGGGAGATAAATTTATGGTTCTAAAATTATATAACCTTGCAATAAATTTCATGATGTTGTTTACATTTGGACTAGAAAAGAGCATAGAGGGTTCATTAGTTTTCAACTTGGCCAAGATTTGAACACAATGCATCTTAGTTATCATTTGTTTTCACAAAAAAAGAAAAAAATAAAACTCAACATTTGATCCTAAACCTAATATTTTAGTGCTTAGGGTGTTAGCAAAGTGTTTGTCAAAATCTCTGAGTGAGATTCTTCACCTTTTCATTGCAGCCATGTTTTCTAATGATCACATGTTCACTTGGGAGATAAATTTATGGTTCTAAAATTATGTTTGTTACTAATTAAGAGCTCTAAAAAGGTTTTGAATATTGTGTGTTTTTTATTTTATTAAGGAGAATTATATGAACAATGATGATGCATGAAATATTGTTCTAAGGAATTTTGCATTAAAAACGATGAATTTAATTGGAATTTTTGTCTTATGGTTGGGATCATTTTAGGATTGACATTATCATACATCTATGCTAGTACGAGGTTGTTAAATAGGGGTGTTAGGAATATATACGCATCCTCTTCTCTTAATGTTGTTTGAGGTTTAATTTCATGACTATAATTGCAAGCCTAATAAGTTTTCAAATATCTGAGCAATTTGTATATGTTGGGTGCTAGGAAGAGAATTATTCTATTCATGAAATAGTAGTTTGAAGAATATTTGAAGTCAAAATCAAGAATTCTTGTTTACAACAATGTCAATTTGAGTTTTCTATGAATTATGTGTTTATAGTGAGTATTCCCATTTATTTTTCTTAATACTCTATCAGTATTAGATTGCACCAACCCATGTGTGATTATTTAGCTAGTTTAAGAGGTTTGTTTGCAACTTCAAACAAGACCTTGATCACCAGCTTTTTCCCAATGCCACTCCTTAATAAATGTCCAACTAATAAAATTTTGAGCACCAAATAAACAATATCATTAAAACTAGAGATATCATATCATCCCCTCACAAAGGTACCCCCACAATCCTTAGTGTAAAATATAACTATAAGGAATCCCACTTTGCAGTGATTAGATTCACCCTAAAGAAGAGGAATAAAAACAAAGGTGAAATTGGTTTGTCTTTTAGTTTCCATTGATTAAGCTTTCGAAAGACCTTGTGCATCCAAGAAGAGAATTCAAGTGGTAACATTTTGGCACCATGCAAGAGGTGAAGGTTGATTTCCTAGAAATATGAAAGAGTAAGCTTCTACAAGTTCGATGAGTGTCATATGGTACTAATTTTAAGACATTCATACGGTGAATCCTCAAGAGGGATCTTCACGCCATAGATATACTAATTTAAGCTCCACTTAGAAACTAGTTTCAAGGCTTAATGATCCAGAAAGAGTGCATAGGGGGGAATTAAGAAGAGAATCTCAAGCCTGCTTGGATAAGACCCTTGAAGTAGTCTAGGTCATTAGATTATAATTTGAGACTTCAAGTATAATTTTTCACTAAATATTCATGGCCATCTCCATATGCGTTAATGTTTACAAATCCTCGAACATCATATGCATCCTAGGTGCCCCACATGCAATGCTTGATAAATGACAAACATGGCTTTCAAAATTCATTGGAAACAATGGAATTACTATCGAAGAGCATCTAGTTAAATTTTATGATTTCGTAGGAGAGGTTGGTGTAACTAAGGGACACAAGAATGCTGTAATGAAGCTATTAAATTTTTCCTTGTAAGAAGAATCTAAAGTGTGGTTCGACTGATAATAACATCCATTCTTAGAATGGATTTCATGAAACATTGGGCTTTGTGTAAAGATGGTATAATGCTCTTGGCCCAGTGCCACGAAATCAAGAAAAAGGAGAATGAGGTTATTAGTGTTTTATAATAGGTTAGAAATCTTGTTGAGATGATTCCAGAGAGACTTGGGTTGAATGATAACATTGTCCTCCTTCAAAACACCAATGCATATGTACATTTTGGACTTGTGCTCAAAGAAAAAATTCTTATTACTCTATAATAATCATAGGATTGGGAAAGTAATATTAAGGAGAACAGGCTCTCATCCAAAGTGGACCCCATGGGTTGTAGTTGAGCATCTATCTCATGGGAAGAAATTAAGCCTAGGATTATGCATACAACTGACCCAGTTCAACACCCCATAAGAGCCTTGAGTGAGAAATATGAGGTTGCAGATGACCTAATTAAGTACCAAAATTATTTACTAAATAGAAGGATAAATCTAGAGAGGGATAGGGGGAAACAAAGTGTTTATCATTTGAGCTTGCAACATAATCAATTTTAGCCTTTGAGGAAATGCAGGCTAGAATAGGAATAGATCTCCCCAAGAACAAATATTCCCAAGCACCTTGGCCACAACAAGCGTGGTAAGTAAAGAAGAATTTTCTTGGCGTTTTCCCTATGATGAGCCGCACAATGAATAATATCAAAGAAGGAATCAAACACTTTCGATTTCACAAGGTGCTAGGTTTGGAAGTTTCCATAATCACTCTTAGACTTTAAATAAAAAATGAGCAGTAGTTCAGGTACATTACAAGCTCACTCACCATCAAACCCAACGATATGTAAGGATATTGATTGAAATGCAGACATGAACAATGTGTTGGGAAAGGACATGGTTTTGATCCCTTTACCTAAGTTGATAAAGACCCCATATCAAATGGAAAAGGTAAGACAATTCTTTAACTATGAAGAGAAAAGTGAGGATGCCCCATTCACATTACAATTTATGCGTCAAGGAGTGAAATAGAATAATCCTCTATTGGAAATACATAGTGATACTGAGAATGGGGATGAATCAACATCCCATAAATTTGCTTTCTTTTCACTTTATTAATCTTAAGGCAAAAGTCAAATCACATGATTAAAGTGGAAACCCAAGCTGGGATAAAACCACTTGAATGTTTTTCTAACCATCTTAAATTTATTACAATCTTACAAACAACCACTTGTGAGGACACCAATCCTCTGTAACCACCAACTTACAATATTGTAGGCTCTAACTTGTCAAGATGATGAGGACACCAATCCTCTATAAGCACCAACTTACAACTTCTCAAGACCCAACCTGTTGTATAGATGACAACACTGATCCTCTATAATTCAAGGTCAGATAACACCTTTATGTTCATGCTTCACATGTCAATCTTTGGGCTTAAAAGGCAAATATGCTCACCTAGCAGTTTGTACCCAACATTATAACATTTTCCTTGTTGTTCCAACCCTTAGTTATCCATTAAAAACTTCACAAGTATGTTGTCACTTTAATTTAAGATGCCTTATAGGCCTATAGCCTTGATAAAATAAGGCTCAACCTCCTCCAAAATAAACAAGGGTAAAAACACATAATACCAAAAAATAATAACTAGAACATTCACCTTTTCAATCCCCCATTTCTCTTTGTTCTTCAGTTCAAACTTGTCTCCCTCAACATGTATTTGTCTCCCTCAGCTTGACTTTTTCTCCCTTAGCTAAACCTCAATTTCCCTCATTTTTTCCTTGTCTCCCTAAGTGCATCCCCGTTCTCCCTCAACTCTGCCTTGACTTCCACAACTTGGCTCAGTGGTCACCTCAGCCCTTATTTCTTGCACAAAAAATTGAGTTCATTAATAAAATGATCCAACGAGTAGAATATATATTTTAAACTAGTGGGGTATAGGGGCTAAATTGTCCTCTAGTTGTCACCTTAAAAATTGGATTTAATGAGGATTTATGATAGGAGACATTTTAAGGCCAAATTCAGCTTATTATACATCTATACATTTGAAAAAAATAATTTCTCTTCAAATATGAAGAGTTAGGAGACGTGCAACCTATAACAGAAATGGTTTTTAATGGGCCATATATTTATGAAATTTACCCTTCCATATGGATTTCCTTTGACATCAATAACAACCTTTTCAAGAATCTCCCCCCTTTGTTATTAATGGAAACACTTCGATACCAACTTTTGTTGACAACTAATCCCCTCTATGCATTGACTTCATATGTCTTGTGAGTTGATCCCCCATATCTAAATTCTCTCCCCCTTTCATGATTCAATAATAAATAGATACTCCTCTCAATTATGTGATTTCTTAATTGAGATATACGAGAGATCACTCCCAACTTTTGTATGAGATATTCAAGGGTTCCTCTAGGTGGAGGTTTGGTAAGGATGTCAACAATCTTTTCTTTGGTGTCAATATATTCCATCTTCACATTCTGCTTGGAAAGTTGTTCTCTGAGGGAATTATACTTGATTGCAATGTGTTTTATTTTAGTTCATGATAAGATTTGTTGAGATATTGACTACACTAGCGTTGTCATAGAAAATGAAAATTGACTCATCATATTCCATTTTGATATCCAGTAGAGTGTTATTCATCTAGATAAATTTGGTAAAATAGGTTGTTGTTGCTATGTATTCAAATTCAACTACATATAGAGAGAATGATGGTTTGTTTTTGCTTACCAAGGCTTTCAAGCCAATCTCTTAGGAAAAATGCACTTCCACTAGTGCTTTTCTTGTCATCAATGCTACTTGCCCAATCCACATTTGTGTATGTTGTCAATGTAAAATATTTACTCTTAGGGTACCAAATACCAAATTCAAGTGTGCCCTTAAAGTATTGAAATATCCTCTTCCTACATATTTGATTCCTTTGGTGCTGATTAAAATCTTGCAACCATTCCTACTTCCTGCATAATATATAATCATGAAGCTATCAAGTATAGTAGACTCCCAATCATAGATCTGTAAAGTATTGAATCAACTCCATAGGATTCATCATATTTACTTAACATGCATTCGGTAATCATAGGGTCACTAATTGGTCACTATTTTCCATTCCAAACCTTGAGGTATTTGGTTTACGAAATAAATATTCCTTCATTGATTTGAGAAACCTATAAGTCAAGGAAGAAGGATAATTCTCCAATCATTGACATTGAAATTCCTTTGGAATTTCTTGGGAAACCCATGACTCATACCATCGTTATTGCTTCTAAAAATGAGATCATTTACATATACAAGTGTAAATAGCAAATTTTCCTTCTCCATCTTAATGTAGATATTGTTGACAAATTGTTGTCAACGACACTACTTTTGAAGCATTTTTCTTGAATATAGTGGTCAAGTCTAGCAAACTAAGATCTTGGAGCTTGTTTTAACCCATGAAGGATTTTCTTTAATTTGCACACGTATTCTTTATTTTTAGCCAAGTCAAAACCTTATGATTGTTTGATGTATACTTCTTCCTTTAAATATCCAGCTAGAAAGGATGATTTAACATCGATATGATAGATTTTGAAGGCTTTAGAAAAAAAAAATGCCAAAAGGATTCTTATTGCTTCTATCCTAGCAACTAGAGAAAAGGCTTATTCAAATTCAATTCCTTCAATTTGTGCATAGCCCTTACACACAAGTTTTTCCCTATTTATGATAATTTTTCCATATCCTTTCTTTGTTTTTTGAATACCCACTTGGTCCCAATCACATTTTTATCTTTCTTATCATGGCACAAGTTCCCGAGTTCCATTTTTCTCAATTTAATTCAATTCGTCTTCCATAGCATTCACCCAATGTCAGTCCTTACTGGCTTGTGCAAAATCCTTTGGATCTATTTTGGACAACAAGGAAAAATTATATTTTCTTGTGATATTGGTCATTCTTCTTTGGGTTTGCATACTTGCATCAACAACTCCAATTATTTGGTCTTATGGGTGATGTTTTTGCACAAATTTGAATGTTGTCTTGGATGAAAACTATTCTTCTTCTTGTTGCTCTTCCTTTGTAGTAATATCTTCTTGGTCCATGTATACAATATCTTATAAATTATCATTTGTTTATTTGGATTCTTTCTCTGGCCATGCTTTGTCTATTCTCACATCAATACATTCCACAATTTTGCGTAGTGTTTTATTGTAACACTTGTACAATTTACTTCTTATTGAATATCCAAAACATATTCCTGTGTCTACTCTAGAGTCAAAATTTCCCATTTATTATCATTTATCTCCATGTAACACTTTCTTTCAAAAATTTTGAATTCGTTAACTAAATCTAGCCTGCTCTTCCATAGCTCAAATGGTGTCTTGTTGGTCTTAACTCAGAGTTATACTACGATCATGATGTAAATTGTTGCACAAACTGCTTCTTTCCAAAACTTGTTTGGTAATTTGTCTTCTAAGAACATTGTTCTTGTTGTTTCTTTCATTGATATTTTCTTTCTTTATACGACTCCATTTTGTTGTGGATTCTTGCAACCAAAATTTGTCTCTTGACTCCATATTTCTCATAACATTCATTAAATACAATTGAGGTAAATTCACCTCCTTTGTATAATCTTAAACATTTGATTCTTAGATCGCTTTCATTTTCAACGAAGGCCTAGAATAATTTGAAAATATATAGTGTTTCTAATTTTCCTTTAAGAAACACAACCCATATCATTCTAGTATAATCATCAATAAACAACATATATTACGTTTCACCTTGCAGGGTTGGTGTTCTTATTGGTATGCACATATCTGTCTAAAAAAGCTCTATTGGTATTTATGTTGAGCACTCTTTTGACTTGAAATTTTCTCTTGTCTATTTCTCATGTTCGAAAGATTCGCAGATGGCACTTGTTGGTCTCGAGATTTTGGGCATATATCTCATTGCTTGTGTTCTGCTTATTTTTACCAAACTAGCAAAGCTCAATTTTCCTAATCTTTTATGCCATAACCAACTTTCATATGTTTGTCCCATGTATCAATTTTCTCTTTGAATTTAATTAAGAATGTATAGATTGCTTTGATTCCTTATTACTTTTCCCACTAATATTCATGAATCAGTCTTCCTTATTTCACATTATTTAGCATGAAAAGTTAGGTCATAACCTTGATCACATATTTGGCTGACACTTAAGAGTATGTTGGAGTTCTTCAACATATAAAACATTTTTTGCTTTAGCCCTTGACAGCTTTAGCCCTACCATTGTCCAGGCTCACTATATCTCTTCCACTGATTCTTACAGTTCCATTGTCTTCAAAATTCACATTTCCTCTTTTCTTCTTTGAGAGTAATACATTTCTTTTGATCTCTTGTCATGTGTGTAGAGAATCCACTATCAATGTACCATTGAATTTCATTGTTTCGATCATACATAGACTATACATAACTAGTCTAGCCGTAGGGTTGTCCACTACATCTGCCATTCCGCTGACCTGTATCCCTTTCCATTTTTCTAACCATTAGTTGCCTCATTGACACCTTTTCTGCTATGGCCTTCTCCATTTAGTCTTCCCATGCTTCGTCCTAAATTCGTGAACCACATGTCTCCCTGTTATCTGACCAGTCCAAATTGCCTGCCTGTCTGCTCCAATCGCCACCATGTTCCTCCCGACAACGCTCAGTCAATTTTGTCCACTGCTACTGTCTTTACAACATATTGTATCCTTGTCTTTCTCCATTTCTTGACTAACAAGCCCCACCACTGTTTAGACCACCATCGATAAGATCCACGTTGCCACCAGATTATCTCGGCTGTGTTTATCATCACCATTGTGGTATATGCTACCACTCATTCCAACACTAGCATTGTCTACAATTCCACGTTAAGTCCATCCTCCATTCGTCGTTGTCGTCTTTTTGGCTGCTCTCTGTTTCTGCTCCAGCAATATTTGCGAGTCGCAGGAAAGATCATACAGCCACAAGAAAGGTCATACAGATCGTAAAAAACCATCTTCTCTTCTCAGCTACGACAGAGTCATCCATTGTTAATTTGGTGGCATCTGCTATATCCTGGGATCCTCTTAAGCCACTATTGGCAGAGTCGTAAAAAAATAAAATTCAAATCATGGGTTTCCCTGCCTTTCATACCATCGCATCTGTACACTATTAAATGAAATATTGTGTTTAATCACCACCTCAAATTCAAATTCAAGTCAATTTTCATTATAAAAACAAAAATGAAAAAGTAATTTATGAAAGGAAGATACAAGGTGGGTATTGCATTAAAGTGCATGAAGGAAGGAAGTAATTACGGTTATAAGAAAACAAATTATATAAGGTGAAGATTTTTATACAAAATGGAAAGTTATATATATATAAAAGTGTGTGTAGGGGGGTGTAACCCTAGTTTTCAAGGGGAGAGCTTCTTTAAATTGAGGAAAAGTAAGATTTATTATAAGAATTAGAAGGGCTATTTTATTAAAAAAAAGCGAGGTAAATTAATATAATTCATTCTCAAATTATTAAGGCTATTAAGTTATTTTTAAGGATTCTTGAAATTTTGAAGGTTATATAAAAATATAAAAAATAAATATTATAATTGAAAAGAAGAAGAAAAAGGGGTTATTTTACAAAGCTTAATTTCATCTCGAAAAAGGAAAATGGAGTCTAATTTAAAAGGAAAGGAAGTGTTAGGATATTCCGACACATAGGAAATAGTTAAGTATAACTTGGTTTAGTGTAGAGTTAGCTAAAGTGTGTTTCTTTACTATGTACTTTTGTAACTTACAATCCGACGGTCACGATATGATGTGATCTGACGATTCATTCTCTCCTTGGTATTACTGACACTTGATCCATGGCTTAACACTTGTTTGGTCCATGATCTCTATTTAAAGAGCATGGAGGGTTATTTGTAGGGTAACCGTTCATGAGAGAAGCTTATGTAAATTTTCATTCTTTTATTAATAAATTTCCTGAAGTGGTTGCGTCGGCTTAGGCCGTGGACTATTTCCCTCTTTGATGGTTTTAACCATGTCAACAATACTGGTGTATTGATCTGTGATCTGTTTGTGAGCAGTGTCCTTTGGTGTTCTGTCTGAGGAACTTACCTTGTAAATTCCTACATGGTATCCTACATGGTTTCCTATAGAAAAAATTTCCTATAAAAGTATTCCAATAGAGGATCGTACATTAATCACATTAAAAGGGAATACCCAAGGAAAGGAGATTAATATCATTATCAACACAAATCACGAGGATAATTGCATCAATGTTAATCTGGAAAATCAACTATTAATTCTAGAGTAAAATATAGGAGAAAGAATAAATATTTTAGCAAAAAAGAATATGAAATTAATGGCTTACACGTAATAATTGACCACTATGAATGCACCTCTTAATTTCGTGTCGTAACTATGTTTAACCCACAAATTTTCATTATTTTGGGTTAACCTTGGTTAAAAGAATTGGGTACGTTCATGTTTAACTTTGAAAAAATATTTTGATGTTTCCTTACAAGAGGATGATGACCATCTTCCAGGATGTGACAATGAAGTCAAAATCGATAAAGACTTCATTAGAATACTTTAAGGATATTTCAGAATTAATGTTTCAAGACAATAAAAAAAACTATACCAAAGAAGCAAAAAAAACTTGAAGAAGTCATATCGAGTAAAGAAAAAGAAATTCTGTGCTTCAGAGAACACAATGAAAAACTACTCGAACAAGTCAAGAAAGTTAAGTCCATAAAGAGGGAACTCAAGATGCACTTGATGGAACAAGAAGAACAAAATTTGTGTTTAAAGAACCTTAATAAAAAATTATTAGAGCAAATCAAAAGTTTGAAAGATGATGGGGCTACTAAGAATAAAATCAACAATCTAGAAAGAGAAGAGGTTTTATGTCTAAAGAATCATAACCAAAACCTCCTTACATAAAGAAAGAAGCTTAAGCATGACAAGAAGTCACTAAAAGACTAGTTAGAACAACTTCAAGAAGTAGTATCAAAGTCTCCAATCGTTTTAGTCCAAGTTGACGAAAAGAGAATGAATATTGATCCAGTGAATATCACAACTCAAGAAGTAGACACGTCAGTTAAAGAAAAAACACACTCAGATGTTGGGACGAAGGAAATTCCAAGTGAATATTTTGTAACCAACTCGACGACATTGGAACCTAAAGTAAATTAAAATCTAGCCACACACATGATAAGGGATACCAAAATAACTCTTTATCTACATCTAAATCACAATAACATACATCTCAATTAATATACGAAACCATGTCACTTAGAACATAAACAAAAAACTTTTGTTCCAAGGAACACTGAAGTACGCACAACTCAGTCCATTGATAACAGTTCATCACAAGTTTCTAGTAGTCAAAAAAATTCACAAAAGATTAATTTAGGATGGTCATATCCTTCCTCAATGTGACAATTTTATATATCACTCCAGGGGTCATATCAACTTGTATCGACTAATATTATTGTCTTGAGATGAGAATACATTCATAGGATAAAAATAGATCAAGCCCTTTCATCAACCAGTTTTGAGGACAAAGATTTTTGAAGGGGAAGGCAATGTTATGAATAAAATATATAAAAATAATATAAATATAAATAATGATGAGAATTATAATAATGATTAGTTTATTAGTAGTTAGTACTGAAGAGGCTTGTCTAAATGGGACAAGACCTTCCATGAAGATGTACCTTCCGGGGGTATCTAAGCAGGACCCTCACACTCATTTATATCATTCATATTCTTACATTTTAATATATATTCTTGCATATCAATGGAGATCTTTATATTCCAAGTATTTTGGAGTATTTATCCTAAGGAATGAACTTTTTTCACTTCATTTGGTATCAAATCATTCCTTTGTGAAGTATGAATTTTTTCTGTTACACAACGTATTTTAAAGACACCTCCACAAATCTATATAAACTAAGGCATTTGGATCCTTAAGTGGATCGAATGAGTGGAGATATTCTCTATGAATAAATTCTCTCTCTGTGATCTAATTGTGACCTTAAAGTAGTCCTAAAAATAAGATTGAAGGTCAATTATAAAGAATCTACTTGGGCTTATGGATGTTATTTTTTGCATGGGGTTTCTTAGGCTCTAAAATTTTCTTTGCAAGTGAAATAGTATGGTCTCTTCCTCACCTTGGTCTACGACCTTGCTAAATAAAGAACATATCACCTTGGTCTTCCAACATGTAATGGGATCTCCCCAATGTGAAGTCCCAATTAGACCTTACACCGTTTGGTGTAGGAGTCCCATATGGGCATATGGTCTGACCACCATTGGAAAGGTTTCAAAGGTACAACTTGGTTACACACACATAAGAGATCACAACACCTCTTTGGGGAAACATGCATGTAATATTTGTGAGACACCTAATGTAACGTGCACAAGGGAATAACCATGACTAGTAAAATGAAAATGAGCCTCCAGTTAGAAAGTAATAGTAGTATCCTAAAGGGGGACCTGGAAAGGAAGAGAAATACTTGTTCATTACTTGCACATTAGCCCACATAATAAACAACAATCATGAAAGAATAACAACACTTATTCAATAATAACCATATTCTAGCAACAAATTAGTTCATTAAATTACTAGATAACTAAAGAAACAAATATCATAAACATAACAAGAATAGTCCTACTATATCTACAATACATGTATGAAGAAATGTTAGCTCATAAAGCTTCTAATTAAGAATGGAAGATCCCAAGTACATTGTTACATATATGAAACACTATATCTAGTAGTGGAACTATAGGTTTTAACCCCATACAAAAATTACCGGCATATGAATTCTAAAACATAGAAGATAAATAGTGCGAGAGCAGAACACATAAAACACATATACACAAAGATTTTCCCCTGGATCCTGAAATCGGGACTACCAGCTTGATTTTTCATTATGTTCCTTTCAATGTTATAATACATATTTGTACATGCCGAAGCATCCAATACCATGGACCCAAAACCATCGCATCCAATACCATGGACCGAAAACCATCGTGTCCAATACCATGGACTGAAAAACCATCGTGTCCAAAAAACATGTGCAAAAATTATGCACAAAACCATAGGTGTGTCCACCCAACCTAACATAGGGTCCAAAATAAAAATTTTCTGGGGTGCTGCCCCAGACCCCATAAAGTGGGGTTATGGGTACCCTTCAAACCCCCTGTTAATTACGTGGGAAGAATATAACACAACCCAACATTCTCCCACTTGTTGTTTTCTTTCCACAGGGGGCCACAAGAGAGCTTAGTCATTTTCCCAACCTTGAAATGCCCATTTTATCTCTACACCAAGAGAACTTCTCAGAGCTCACAGATTTTGTCAATGAATCTGCAATATTCTTTAAAGTGTCCACCTTTACCAACAACACCTTTTTGTCTTCTACTATATCCCTCACAAAGTGATACTGAACATCAATGTGCTTTGTCTTTGAATGATATGTAGGGTTCTTTGCCAAGAAAATTGCACTTTGGCTATCACAGTCTATCCTTATAGCTTTTTGTACTAACCCCATACTTGAACACAATCTTTGCAACCGAACTGCTTCCTTGCTTGCATGAGTGGCTGCCATGTATTCCGCCTTTGTAGTTGATAGTGCCACTACAGATTGTTTCTTACTCATCCAACTGATTGCACCTCCAAATAGGTTAAAAACATACCCACTTGTAGATCTTCTCTGATCGAGATCTCTAGCCCAGTCTTCATGAACAAAACCACAGATATCCAACACTTTGTCCAATCATGGTCTTCCTTGGTAGCACAGACCATAATCACTAGTGCCACGCAAATACCTGAAAACCCACTTCACTGCTGTCCAATG
>APFE031741987.1:56396-80852 GCA_000404065.3 Pinus taeda | reverse complement strand
AGATTTTCCCCTGGATCCCAAAATCGGGACTACCAGCTTGATTTTTCATTATGTTCCTTTCAATGTTATAATACATATTTATACATGCCGAAGCATCCAATACCATGGACCAAAAACCATGGCATCCAATACCATGGACCAAAAAACCATCGTGTCAAAAAAACATGTGCAAAAATTATGCACAAAATCATAGGTGGGTCCGCCCAACCTAACATAGGGTCCAAAACCAAAATTTTCCAAGGCGCTACCTCGGACCCCATAAAGTGGGGTTACCGGTGCCCTTCAAACCCGCTGTTAATTACATGGAAAGAATATAACACAACCCAATAGAAACATGAAGAAAAAACTTGCTTCTCCAAAGAATGATCTATCTCATATGCACTACTAGAGAAGCCAAGGCAAGGCTCCAAGAATCTAAGCCTTTAGTTTGAGTTATGAGGAGCTATTTTTAACAAATGAAAATGACCTTTGAGCTTCCCATGACTCTTCAAATCTTATGACTTATCATATATTTTACATGACTTATTACATTCCATATGTGGCTATTCACATTCCACATGTGTCTCTTGGACTTCATTACATAACATTTATTAAAAAAGACAAATTATATATGAGATAGTGGCTATATAAGACAAAATTTATAATAGGACAAATTCTCAAACAGATGAATAATTTTCTTCCTCATGGAGCTCATTTGTGATGTATTTGTGCCATGTTTTGAACTCTTTTGAGATGCATTTGATGCGAACTAGCAAGTCCCCTACATATCACATCTTCACCTCCAATGCCTCAGTCAATATAGTATTGGAGCTCGAATGTTCATTATTCCATAGCCATGAAAGATTCATATGGGCTTTGACTGGTGTGATGGTGTATTGTAGAATAATGTCTTTGGTAACCTCCAACCCATCTTGTTCTGTTTCTTTCTTGATATGTTCAATGTATTTCTTGATCTCCTAGAAGATCATTTCTCTGTCTCTAATTTTATCTAGTGATCCTATTGCGAGCATCCCATGTTTCTGTGTTAGAGACTTGAAAACATTGTGCAATCGATTATTTCCAGTAATAGTACTAATAGACTATTTCCTGAGACACATATAGTTATGATGGTAGAGTCTTACTTGAACTTTATTTATTTCTGCGACAATCCTATCTTTTCTCTCCAAAAATTGCAAAGCATCTAGATACTTGGAAGCCCACTCCTAAAGATGATCAACTACTTTGTTTGCTACTTTAAGGAGTTTTACCACTTCAAGTGATTTTTTTTCTGAATGCCAACAAGAGGGGCCACCACCTGTTGTAGAATTATCATCTCATAATATAACCATGCAATGTGTCCTCCATTGGCCCCATTTCCTCCTTTATGGATGACTGCCATTCCACAGTATTGAAACTTTGTGAAGATAACCATTTATTTTCCACCAAAATATGTTCTTCTTATTGCTTCATTGCAACAAGTTCCTTCCTCAGTATAGCATTTTCACTCAATATATTTTTAGATTCGTCCTGCACTATTGTGGAAAAAGAAACATTTTCTACCATGATTGCTTTAGGATTCCTTTTAATATTGGCAGTTATCACCTTTTCTATAGAAATCGAGACTATATTATGAGGATCTTATGGGAAGTATCTATGCCTTTGCTGCATGACCCTCTTCTTAAGATGATCAAACGTGATACTACATACATCCATCACTATGTCTGCTGGTAGAGGTGTGATCCCCATCTCTCCAAATGGAAGATAACCACCTATGAGAGGAGGTTCTTCTGGAGAACCTGGTTCATCATCCATGGGTTGGATGGTATCATCTTCATCCAACTCTTCCTCTTCTATCTCCTAAGTCAAATTTTCATATTCTAGTTTGTGTTTCTTCTTCCTCCTAGGACTCCCTTTGTTGCTCCTCTTCTATTCTTCTCATTTCTTCTTATTCTTCTCATTGATTCTCCAATAACTCATATTTATTCCTCTTATCCTCTTCTTCTACTTCTATCCTCTCCTATTTTTCTTGAATATCTCATGTGCTCAAAGGATCATATTTCCATTTCTTTCTGCTTTCGCTTGTTGAATCATACATTATCTTCTCTTTAGGAGCTACTTTCCTTGTTTGAGGTGTTACCTGTTCTGCGTCCCACACCTGCATGTCCTAAGATGGTGGATCTTGCGGTGAAATGGTATCCATTGCTGGATGTGCCTTTCTAATTTCATTATACTAGTTCTTCACCTTCTCATCTTCTGTTATGGACATTAACGAATAACCCAAATTGAAACTAATTATTTCACAATGTTGCTTGCATACTCTCTTGGGATCATATCCATGAAATTCCTTAGTTGTGAAGTGAAAGCTATCCAAATATGTATTTATGTCGCTACCACTTTGTGGCTCTTTAACTCATATAGTTTTATCCTCAAAAGGAATGTGGGCCAAGGGAATTTCTTCCTCCTGTGAAGAACTCCTAACAATCCCTTGTCTAAATGATTTTTACTCCCTACATGGCCACCTTATTGGTCACATATCACGGCATGAGATGAGGGGATATCTAGCAGCCAAAATATTTGATGTATGTACCCCCGAGTCCTGCAAACCAATCTGTGATATATTTTATTGACTCCTTCACCTGATTGGTCATTCAAGGAGGATCGATCTTGAATATCATATGAAAAATAATTGCAAAGAAGTGCTCAACCAATCTATCATATATGCCTTTGAAGCTTGATTCTAAAAACACTCTATAATGAAAGTAAATTGGGAACTTTTTCTAAGGGGTCCAATTCCAATACATTTCCGAGAACAAATATTGTGCACAGATTCCATCCATTAGAAATGCAAACATATAGAATTTCAGGGACTGATTCACCCTCAAATATGTTTTTTCCTACCCTACATGATGCTGCAACTCAAATGACAATATATCTTCCCAATTGAAATACTTACCACGGGATACCACCATATTGAGCATATATATCCAGTTTTCCTCAAACACCTCAATGTTCTTCCATCTCTACAATCGACAACACATGGCAATCCGATATTGATATACATCTCTGAGAATATTGGTGGGATAAACTATAGATGTGTGGTGATGAAACTTAGCAGGATTTTGAAACTAATATTTGATGATGTCACTCATGTCGAGGTTGGCCCATCTAATGTAGACGTCATCATTTGCATATTTTGTGGACCTACGCATCTTGTATTAGATCTACATGTCTTCTCCATAATAGGTGGTGATCTAACCACTGCTTTCACTACAAATCATAAGATGAGAGTCATCCATATGTGTAATGATCCGTTCAATCACATATACACAAGGGATGACTGGGAATATGCATGTGATCCTATCATCCTGGATTTCTTGAAGTTGATATATACTTCCAAGTCCTCCAAGTTTTTAGGAAACCTTTTCTGCATGAATGTGTCTTTTATGCCACTCCATGTGATCTCTATAGATTTATCAATGAAGCACTATGTGTTTGCATAAATAGGAATGATTGGCTTTGTCACTTCAAAAAATTCCTAAGTGCTTGCCTATGAAACTTGTTTGGAGGCCACTTAAGGGGAGGCATGGCTCTAACAAAATATGAAAGGGTGACAATACTTGTAACTTGAACACCTGTTTATGGTAGCATACTCATGATGACAAGATTAGCTTTAATAAACTAACTTTGTATAAATATATTCAACAAATCACACTCAAAGAGCCATTAAATGTAACTAAGAATGTAAATCTATGAATGATAACACATAATCAATTACATGCATGAGAAAATAGGGATGTAAACATGGTTGGTGCACTTTCAAAGCATGAAGGGGGGGTAAGGGTCATACAGGGCTTTGTAGTGCACTCATGCACTCAAGCAAGGGAAATAAAACCATAAGGGGCACACTCTGAAAAGATGAAGGATGATTGCTTGAGGCCTTCAGGACTTCTAGCTGTGCTCATGCGGTCAAGGAGAGAGAGACGATGCACTCACGCACTTTGAAGGGACTAAGGATTCAACATGAAAAAATTACTTGTAATGCAAATCGACGAAGATTTTCTTGATTCATTGTTGTGCACCCAACCTAGATGAGAATTCTTATGAAAATAAATGATTAATTGGGTTGATTGAAAATAAATTACATGAAAATCAGTTTCATGCATGATCACCACTTGTCGACCAGTGAATGAGTTATTTAAGGGAAGTGATGTGGGCTCCTATTTTCTAGGAGTGCACCCACATGCAACAAGAAGATCATCCATGCATTCAAGAAGGGTGCATGTCTTCAACACGAAGGAATTTTCTCAAGGGGGGTGCATGTCTTCAACATGAAAGAGTTTTTTCAAGTAGGGTGCACTTCTTTGACTCGAAGGAGTGTGCTCAACACAAGAGCATATCTTCGTCAACTTGAAGTGTGCTTTTTCATTAAAGGGCACTTTTCTTTTCTTTCTTTTTTCTTTTGTGTGTTTTAAAAGTTATTTTATTGATTAAAATTGGATCATAATATTGGATTTCATCTATCTTGATGCATTTGGAGTGGAAAAAGTGGAGGAATCAACTCACGGGACTGTTTTTATCGGTGAGACCCAGTTTGGCGAAACGGGGTTTGAAACCTTCCAGTAGCATTTTGAGGAATCAAATGATGTTTTTTGGGGTTAAAAATTTGTGTATTTAGAGTGGAACCTTTTCATGTTATTCTACACATACAGACCTTTCCAATGGTACAAGGAGCACATCAATTGAAGTCTGTATGTAAAAGTTATGCCACTTAGAATTTGACCTTCCTATTTTCACACCTGTAGTTCAGGAGGATGTCGCGTCAGATCCCGTTATTCATGGAAAAGAGGCTAGCCACGTGTTTGTGATGTAAAAGACTCTAGAAGAGTATATTTTGTAACTTTAATTAAGAGTTGATGTAGTCAAACTTAACCACTAGTAGGCTATCGGGTTGTGTTATAAGCGAGCCACTAGGAGGAAGAGGCATTCCATTATTTCAAGAGCATTTTGTTCCATAACTGAGAAAAGATAGCCAGGAGAGATAAGAGATAGATAAAAAAGAGAGGATATGGTGAAAATTCTAGCTTCTAAGTCAATAAAAATAATAAGTCCACCTAACCATGGGCTAGATAACACAAGCGCTTATAAGGGTTAGGTGACAACACTTAGGAAACATTGACATAGGAGGATGTGAAACTAGGATAAAACATAAGAATCACCAAACAAAAATGCAAAGACACTAAGGGGCTTGAAATGAAAATTCATGTGGGCTCCAAAATTTACTTATGCAAAAATTTAAGGGGGTTGTTACGACAACACTTGGCGACACAGTAGGAGAACCCAACTTCTATGAAATGGTTTCATTTAGGTAGGAAGTATCAATTCTTGAGGAAGTATTGATTTAATTAGTGATTTACCTTAGCTCCCCACTCTTACACTGTTAAATATGTAGACTTCTCAGTTCCATTTCTTGGCGTAACAAAATATAATGAAAGGCATATCATTATCCCGTCGATGTAAATAAGGGTAATAGAGTATGAAAAGTTAAAAAAAATCAAAGTATGAGTTTTACATCTCTGGCATTGCTCCACTGCCAATAAGCTTGGACAATAACCCGATGGAGTCGCTTCAAGAGCACAAACATTGCTTTCTATCAGTGAACCTAGATAGTACTCTGACCAAGTTGGTTTCTTAATCTCTTTGCACGGGAAGCCTTTCTCTTCCTTCACCCTTTATTTTTCTTGCTTTTTTTTTCATTGGATTGCGCATAGGCACTTATTATTTTTCAACAAGTGCAAGAGGGATCCCAACTCTATTGACAACATAAGAGGTTTCCCCTTCTAAGATAGGTTTAAGACCTCTGATTCGCTAAATTTTTTCCCCTTATCTTACTCTACTCAGATAAATAAGAAATAACACACCATTCATATAAATAATGAGTGCAAAAATGAGAATCCTAAATAGATATAGCTACCATGGTTCGCTTAGAGTTTCCTAGTTGAAGTATCATATATTCCATTTGAAGATCATGGACTTGAAAATATGTAAACCAAATCAAGGAAGAGTGTTATAGGTCTATTTGGGCACATCACTCCCAACATTCAGATTAAACTTTTAGGGCTCATAAAACCCTAATTCAGTTGTTAGATGCCCTAGAGAAGTCAACTCATTGAATGCTTCCTTCTATGAAAGTTTCATGGCCTGAAGCCCTCCTAAAAAGACTCCTTTGGATACCAGTGTAGCCTAAGCCTTGAGACACTATGCTACAGAGTAGGAAGGCTCACTGTGGCCTGCACCTCAGTGAATTTGGGCCCTCTTTAGCCTGCGTTGGGCGATATTGAGTGAAATTTTCAAAGGTTTCTAATAATATTCCTTCATTTTAGATGATTCTAGAAGGTTCCCATCTCTTATCCCCTCCTATGAGCTCGAAATTGGATAGGATAAGGATCCATTAACCTCCTATCTTCTCATCCCTTGCTCCATGAAAACTAACTCCAAGTTTGGAAGGCCATTCAATACCCTCATTTATGAAAAAACCACCTCTATTTCCCATAAATTAAGCACTCGTCATAATGATCAGGGAGCTAGAATCTGAAGTTCGTAAGGAAATTCTGTTGGTTTGAAGATTGAGTTTATGTTAAGTAATGTTATGCTACTGGAGTGTTGTGCTTTTGATGTGGTGAGGGTTGAACTGAAGATGGAGGAGTGGCATAGGATCGCACTATATTGGGTGATACTCTTCCTTCTACATTAAGAGCTTATTCCTTTTCTCATATGATTGTTCATATCTGTGATCATTATGTGTTTCAATGTATTTGATCCTATTGTTTTATAGTTGATAGTTCATGTATGCTTTGATTGTTTCTTGTTTATGTTTCTCTTGATGTAGGTACATTTTGAGTGGATTTAGTTCAAGTGGGAGCAACAAGAGTGATTCAAAAGAGATTTAGGAAGTGAAAGGCAACAAGTAAGTTCCTCCATCTAATCTATCTTCTATAAGAAGAGGTTAAACTACTTTCTTTCTGTTGTTCTAGGTGTAGTCACCCACCTAGGGAAAATGTTTTTATCCGTAGATGCAAATTCCATGTAACAAATTGGAAACTCTGCTGGGGAAAAAATGTCATTCTTGGTGGCGTACCCTCATCATATCACACCCTAGTAGAAATTTTTTTATCTTTATTGATCTTATTCTACTATTCTTGAAGTGTTTTTAGTAAAACAATTGTGCTTGAATGTCCCTTGAATTGACTCTCTTGGCACCAACACAGTGTTAGTCTTGACAAGTGCACTGTAGAGTAGCCCTACCTTAGAGACAGTGCATTGTAGTGAACTGTCACCCTCTTTGGCCTGCGCTGATTCCTCTTAAGCTAAAAAACCCACCTTTAGTCTGATTTTTCCAAAGTTACTTCTCTTTTTTTTGCTGAAAGATCAATGATGCTTATGGTTCTAAAATCAACTTGTATTTCTCTTCCTAGCCCTACTTTGGCCTTGATTGTTTAGTGTTTCTTAAATGATTTATTTAGCATTATCAATTCATGGTAAAAGTTAGCTTATAGTTGATTAATCTTTGCTGAAAAGAAAGTATCATAAAAGTCTTCATTTATTTTGAAAAGGAACTGTCGTAAAGTCTTCATTCTTGAAAAAGATTGATTGATTGTATGTGCATTAGTTTCCTTTTTTTCATCTCAACATTAAGGGAATTGAAAAGAAAAACTTGCATTATGCAATTAGAGGTTTGTGCATGCTTATAGGAATAGTTTAGGGAAATTGCATTAGATGTGCTCTTTTTTCTTTGATTAAACGTTCTGATTTCTCTATCCCTTGTAGTTAAGGTTTTCATTATTCAAAATCAAATGAAAAGAATGTTTCTCATTATAGTTTCATTCTAGGAATTTCAAAGACATCACGTAGTGAACTTGAAAGACAAACTCTTAATCAAGATCAGCTTAAAAGTTATCTCAATTAACCTAACGCAACATTGTCACCTAACCAATAACATTTAGAGGTTCTAGGCTAGAGACGTGTTCCGGTGTCATAAAACAAAGTAGCTGTCGTTAATTGTCTGCGATACATTCTGAGCATGATACCTCATTCCATGTACGTAAGTATATTGTAGCTCGTCCACGTACCTTCGGGTATATAGGGCGGTGTTATAGTACAAAAAGTATAAAGGAATGCTCTCATTGTGTGTTTTCGCATTAGACAATGCTAATACAAATTGGGCCTCCACGTAATTTCGGGTATATATGGGAGGACTACATTAGGTTGCTATCCATCCTTAGGTAACTGAGTCAGCCTCCTTGTACACTGTGATACACTGAAAACAATATTCGTGGAGATTTATTGCACATATGTTAAGTCCTTGGTTTACTGAGGTAGTATATTGCAGTTCATAGTTGCTTGGTATTCCTTTTGCCTAGATTATTCCTCTTTTGTTTTGTTATGTTATTTTGATTAAAATAAATTAATTGACTGCTGATAATATCCTGCATGTCACTCCTTAGTTGACCTTAGGTTGAAACATATGGAAACAACTCCGGAGTCCACCGATCAAGGAATTCCTTTTGATGGGAATTTTAGTCCTTTTCCTCCTTTCAGAAATATTGGTTCCCCTTATATGGCTACATTGTCCCTTCCGGGACTTACCATCGGATTTCCAGTATGGTTGTTCTCAACCTCCTTGACCCCGCAACTGAATATTCCTACAACTAGATAAAATCAACCTCCAGTTGATCCTAAAGTTGACCCTTTGCCTTCTTCGTTGGTTGTTTCTTCCTCCCCCTCTTCCTCTTTGTGTAGTGAAAGTATTGGCACTAGTAACTAGGTGGCTAAGAAGAAAAAGAAAGGGAAGAAGAAGAAGAAGACGAAAATTTAGTAGGGAGAAACCAAGCAACCATTGCTTCGAATGCAACTTCTGATGAGAAAATGTCTGATCAGCCTCACAAACTTCGATATCCTTGCAAAATTTGTACGGGAGACCATCTTCTTCAACATTGTTATGATATTCCTTAGATCTTAGAAGAATGGTCTTCTTGTTAACATCATCCTGTGTCATCAACTTCTGGAGATCATTCTGGTGACACACCATCAACTAGTGGTAGTAAAGTTCATGGAAATAAGGGTAAAGTTATGTTTCCTTGTAGGTTATGTGAAGGGAATCACCCCATTCACCTTTGTCCCTATCTGGAGGAAGCCAAAAAAGTGTTGGATAACCGTCCTTCTTCTTAGCAGTGACTTCCATCTGGTTATAGGTGACTCTCCCTTAATCCTTCACTAGTTGATGAATTGACTGACCCAAATCAACTGTCGGTCAAACCCACTCTCTCTGAATGTGAATCCCATGAGTCTATACCTGACCAATCACAAGTCGAGGAAACATTTTACCCAATTTCACCTTCAGCTAATCATACCTTTTCTATATAGAGTGAGTATGATACCATTCAGGTTCTTTTCGTTTCTTCATATTCCAATGAGCTTGGAGGCAACCCTCTAGTTCCATCAAGACAAGAGGAAAATCCTCCCATTCTTGTAACTCAAGGGGGTAATTATCCTATTCTTATGGTACCCCGTCCAAGTAGTTTTTTCACTTCCTTTGATTGGAATTGACTAACAAGATGTTTTCTTCCTTCTTATGTGCCTTTCCAGATCATAATACAGGTTTGTAATATGATTGTACATGGCACTATTACAGATGAAGGTGCATCAGTGAGTATCCTTTACTCCACTACTTGGCAAGCGTTCAGTTCACTACCACTTGTGCCTATTACCCATAATCTGTTGGATTTTGACAGAGGAACCAGTCAACCATTAGGGATCCTTCCTTAGTTTCCTATTACTTTGGCAGGAAACATTGTTTATCTCAATGTGATGGTAGTCCCGAGCCCTTTAGATTAAAATTTACTTCTTGGGCACGACTATGTTTATGACATGGGAGATATTGATTCAACACTCTTTCAAGTGATGTGTTTCTCACATGAAGGTAGAATTTTCACCGTTGACCAGCTTTCATTTCCCGGTCCAAATATGGCTTCCAATCAACTATCTTTCATAAATGGTCCTTTTGTACGAATGGTATATTCCCTGCCACAGGTCAATTATGTGCAAACTTGTTCCATGCCTACATCAACTGATAATCAATTCCATGATGTTGTACATTATGTATTGGGGGCATTGGAACTAGACCTCTCTAATGGATTCCTTGTTGTGTATCCCTTCCAGAGCATTATTCTCCTGTCTGATGAGAACCTCTTAGAAGTCATGACCTCTTATGGGTCGTGATAAAGGAATATGAGCATAGTTCCTTGTTTTGTGTCAAGCTCGTTATAGAATTAAACAAGGAATACGAGCATAGTTCCTTGTCTCGTGTCAAGCTCATTAAAAAATGAAGCAAGGAATACTGAATAGAGTTCCTTGTCTTGTGTCAAGCTCGTTAAAAAATGAAAAAAAGAATATGAGGATAGTTCTTTTACTGTGTCAACCTCATTAAAAAATGAAACAGGTCCACGAGCATAGTTCCTTGTCTTGTGTCAAGCTCGTTGAAAAATAAAACAAGGAATATGAGGATAGTTCTTTTACTATGTCAACCTCATTAAAAAATGAAATAATTCCAAAAGCATAGTTCCTTGTCTTGTGTCAAACTCGTTAAAAAATGAAACAAGGAATATGAGGATAGTTCTTTTACTGTGTCAACCTCATTAAAAAATGAAACAAGTCCTAGAGCATAGTTCCCTGTCTTGTTTCAATCTCGTTAAAAAATGAAACAAGGAATCTAAGCAAAGTTCCTTGTCTTGTGTCAAGCTCATTAAAAGATGAAACAAGGTCCCCTGGAGAAAAGTTCCAATTCGAGTCTTTGAGTAGATCTCGTAAAATCTTGGTCGAGCCTTTCACTTGATCTCATAAATGGACCTTCATTCCATCCACCTAATAGCTACGAGTAGTCTACTTAGGTGAATGTAATGAAGCTTGGGGGCATGCACGTAGAATCAAGTCATCATGTTGGGGGCATGTAAACCAATCTCAAGCATAGTTTTTCATTTCAATCTTGTGTAAAAATGAAACTGAATCCAAGCATAGTTTTTCGATTCATGCTTGTGTAAAAATGAAACTGAATCCAGGCATAGTTTTTCATTTCAAACTTGTGTAAACATGAAACTGAATCCAAGCATAGTTCCCTATGGTTCAAGCTTGTGTAAAAATGAACCCACCTCCTTTTTAACCCTCGTGATTGCCATTCTATAAGCCTCTTCCATCAGATGAACCTTAGTTTTTCTCCTTCCATCGTCACTATCTACTTGGCTGATCATACGCTTTCACTTGGTTGTTTTACCCTTTTTGAGGAACAATTGCAATGATTGGTCTTATTAGCCAGCATCTTCACATAAATCAACATGTTTTGAGAAGTTCCAACATCGCTGGAACTAGTTGCTATCCTCGACACCACTTGTTCCTCAAAGTGGAGTCCTCTTTAATCTCTTTTCAGACTCTCAAAATATGAAAATATTATCGAGCGCTTGTCCTTTTCAGCTCGCTAATGGATTGGAAATGACATCTACTCAGTATAAGTTTAACCCTTTTTCGGACTAAGATAGATTATTTATGAAAAAATATATTGATCAAACATGGTCAATAGGTTCTCTCTTGTATTATTTTATGATTTTTTGGACTTGAGAGACAAACTTACAAAAAAGAACTTGTGGATTTTTCTTTTTGTACCTTTTCAAACTCTCTAAACATGAAAAGGACCAAGTTCTCATTGTTGTTAAACTCATTAAAGCATCAAATAGAGACAAACTTGTCCATCATGATAAGACTGAGTTTCACCTTTGCTAGGCTTGGATTTACCCAAAGGGTGGAATTATACTACAAGCATATTTTATCATCCTCAAGCTTGTTAAAAAATAAAGAGGTATTGGTCAACAATGACGAGGGAAAATGGGAAAAGGGGTAATCACTTTATGGTAGCAAGTCGCTCTTGAACATGACACTCTCACTTCATCTCCATGACTATTTGGGTTGGTTTATTTTCTTGATGGTTATCATACCTATGGTCTATCACACCATTCGTCACTTTGGTTTTGGGTTAATGCTTCCAATTCATTCAGTGTCGCCAACATGTTCAAGAGAATTCACTCAGTAAAACTCATCCTTTGCAATACTCATAAACCTTCATTTCCATGATCGCCACTCTTGAATCCTGTGTCATTAGTCACATTCTGTCTCCAAAATAATTACACTCATTTCGTATCGTTGATGTGGGATACATCAAGGCCCTCTTGCAATGAGTCGCTTCTTTTTGACATCAACATATTATCCAGGAAGTTGAATTAGAAACACCCTTTCAGTACCTTGGGGCTTGCATATATCAATGACAAGTTTCTCGCTATCGGCGATAGGTTGACATCACTGGAATTTGACTGAAATAATTTGTATGGTGTTCGACATCAAAACATTTATTCACACCATACAGAATGTACTGTAGTACCTTGAGAATCATTATCATTATCGGTGATCTCTCTTGTGTCTGTTAATGACTTACATCATTGGCTGGTAATCAGATGGTGTCTTCCCATGTTCGACTTCAGATCATATATTCACATGGTTAGACTCATACTTGAGTGAACAATTGGACGAGATAAAAGACCCCATATCTAGTTTCATCCATCCGGGTTGCGATTTCAGGAGAGTAATAAATCATCTGTACAATGGCTTTACATGGATGGTCATCCTATCATGGATCTATATTTGTAGACGACTATCTATGTACATGTAATTAAAGTTTATATGCTGGGTATGGGTATGCCTTCCCTCAACAATTCATGAAAAATTCAAAATATCATGATGAAATGTATTGTAATCGATGCAAGTCATGTCCACTTCAGTTCCTCTCCGTCACATCGTAAATCATATCACTCGACATTATCATTTTTGAGTTCATTCTTTAGGGGGCAACTATTACAGGTCTATTTGGGCACATCACTCCCAAAATTTAGATCAGTACTTTTAGGGATCATCAAACCCTAATTCAGTTGTTACATGCCCTAGAGAAGTCAACTCATTGAATGCCTCCTTCTATGAAAGTTTCATGGCCTTAAGCCCTCTTGAAAATCCTCCTTGGGATATTAGCGCAGCCTAAGCCATGAGACACTACGCTGCAGAGCAGGAAAGCCCACTGTGGCTTGCACTGCAGGGCACTTAGGCCCTCTTTAGCCTGTGCTGAGCGAGCTTGAGCAAAATTTGCATAGGGTTCTGGGAATATTCCTTCATTCTAGATGATTCTATAAGGTTCCCATCTCTTATCCCCTCTTATGAGCTCGAAATTGGATAGGCTAAGGATCCATTAACCTCCTATCCTCTCATCCCTTACTCCATGGAAACTAAATCCAAGTTTAGAAGGCCATTCAATACTCTCATTTATGAAAAAACCACCTCCATTTCCTATAAATTGAGCACTCATCATAGTGATCAAGGGGATAGAATATGAAGTTTGTAAGGAAATTATGTTTGTTTGAGGATTGAGTTTATGTTAAGCAATGTTATGCTGCTGGAGTGCTGTGCTTTTGATGTGACGAGGGTTGAACTAGAGCTGGAGGAGTGGCACAAGATTGAACTATATTGGGTGATACTCTTCCTTCTACATTAATAGAGAGCTTATTCCTTTTCTCATATGATTGTTCATATTTGTGATCATTATGTGTTTCAATGTATTCGATCCCATTTTTTTATAGTTGATAGTTCATGTATGCTTTGATCGTTTCTTGTTTATGTTTCTCTTGATGTAGGTACCTTTTGCATGAATTTAGTTCAAGTGGGAGTGACAGGAGCGATTCAAGAGAGATTTAGGAAGCGAAAGGCAAAAAGTAAGTTCCTCCATCTCATCTATCTTCTATAAGAAAAGGTTAAACTACTTTCTTTCTGTTGTTCTAGGTGTAGTCACCCACTTAGGGAAAATGTGTTTTTCTGTAGATGCAAATTCCATGTAAAAAAGAGGGTAAAAAAATATCTAGGAGTTGTGTTTTACCACAACTTTACTTTCAAAAAATATTAGCCACACCATTTTGAAGCTCGAAACCAACTTTATTCAAGAAAAAATAAAACCAAAGAGAAAAATGGAAAATGAAATCATAAAGAAGGAATGCAATGCATCTAACTAAATGCAACCTATCTTATCCTAAGCTAAATAGTACAATGTTGGTTCATGTGAAATGGAACTTCCAATGTAGACATAGAAGTTGCTCCCGACATTTGGGTGGAAGAATGTGATCATGTAGGACCAGAATAAAATACAGTGCAGTAACAAGGATAAACCACGCAAACATGTGTAATGACAAGTAAAAATAGGAGGTTGAATCACAACAATACATCAAACTCGACTTCTTTATCAAATGGAAGACTCCACAACAATGGTAATTAGCATCTCCATGACCATACAAGACTCGAAGAAGCTCATGCAAGTACAGGCCATGAGACATGGGTCCTGACTGATAACATTATCATGGAAACAACATTTAGTGAAACTTTGACAAGAAAAACCAATCAAATACATATCTACATCATAAGAAATATCAATAGGTTGTCCATAATTCATGTTGTTTTGTGAGTGATATTCTTCGATGAATGACATACAAGATAGGTCAGATTAAATGATCTAGCATTCATTAAAATTACTCTCTATTTCCACATAAAATATTAAATATTTGCTTGAAGTGGGATGTAGCGGTGGAATTTCAACAGTCAAATTAAACTTTTCTCCCTGAGGGTTAACAAATTTTATGTGAATAAACTGAGCACCCCTCAATAGAGATTCAACATCCCATGAGATGACATTGATAATAAGATCTTGCAAAATAACCTCAAACTAACCAAAATCACAATTACTGCCATGGTGACAAGATCCTACCATAACCATAAACATAGATTGAAGTGTCCTACTCACCTAACTTGACTTTGAATTCAGAGAAAACATGGTCAACTTCTTATCAAGACAAGAGTTTTTATTCAAATCATGAGATTCAAAATAAAATTGAGGTCGATTAGATAGATTTTCAATATTTCTATAAAAATCCTCAATGACAAGCATGTCATATTCTTGATCAAAAGTAGATATACCTGAAAGAAAATCTTCGATAATCACATCAGAGTTCATTTTAAATTCTTGCAAATCTAAATCTTGTTGTAGGAACAAAGATTCATCCATGTTACTTGAACAATCATTCCCGTATAATTCACAAAAAATGAAATCATTAGGGTCATAGATGTCCAAGGGTTCAATTTGATTAATAGGTTAAGGATTGACTAGTGAGATATTAATATTTGAAGATGGTTGATTGATAAGTTTAGATGAATCATTATCAGGAGAGGGATGTGAAAGAAAAATTTATTCTTCAACAACAAATTGATCTTCTAATTTAGTGATCAGTTTAGATTCAAAGCATGGAACATCAAAATGAGGGGGAGATGGCACAAAAGGCGTATATGGTTCTTCCTCAGGATGATGAAATTACTTTTGATTTGGAGGAGATAATGTATCAAATTCAAAATATTTCCTTGACATCTAGACTAAGGAACAAAACTTTTCATCCAAGAAATTCCAGTCCACATCCTCATATGGAAATTCATAACAAAGATGAAGGAACCACTTAACAAACTATTCAAGAGATTCATTCGTTTCCATTCTAAGTTGATTAGTTTCATTAAGAACATCTTGATATTAATATCTGTCGAAGACATAATGGATCTTGTAAACCAATTGCTTGAAATATGAGATAGAAGAAGTGGGTAAAGAATAACATCATTTCTTCGCGCGAACATTCAATGTAAGGGTAAACAACCTGTTACACATTATTTTTTCACACCTCCTGCACTTCCCCGTGACATACCCTGAAATTCCCGAAACATGACCATGATGCAGTGTACTCATCCAAATATGCAGTTTAGATCCTCCCTAAAACACTGATGGAAAAATTCCTTGAGATTTCCTTGAAGGAAAGAGCTCTAAAACCCTAATTTTAGCATCATCGCTCCCCTGACATTGGCAACTCATGTTGGTCACTAGCTGCATTATACTAGACTTGTGATGCCAGCACGCTTTTGGATTGGATACTCGTGTTGATCCCTAAAAGGAAATTTTTCCCAAAGAGGACAAGAAGCTTCGTGATCTAGAGGCTTCCAGAACGACAAGCTAGAGGTTGTTCGGTGTGGATGAGGTTGAGTTCTCTCAACTTGGCCCTTTAGTCTTATGCCTATGAGCTACCTCCTTGATATGAGGGCCTTCTCCTATCTTTGGAGAGATCCTAACTCCCTTTCAATGCCTATATATTCATCTTTTCCCATTCCCAAATGGTTGGTATTTGGCTATTTGCACCCTTATGTTGAGATAGCGCCTACATGCTACTCATTTGGCTTGGAGAAGGAGTGCTTAGAGAGCTTGAGCTTGGACTTGGACATTCACTCAAGGAAAGCTTATTGACATCAAGACTTGGTTGTATGCTTCCTCATTTATTATATTAATATATACAACTATTGGTTCACTTTCCATGAATGTGTGTGTTAATGCATCATTTATCTTAATGCTCCTTGATTTGTTAAGTAGGTTACTTTCGATTATGCTATTTGTACTTTCATGTTTTGTTGTGTCTTGATATCCTGTGCAGGCATTCAAACATTGTGAGTAGTAGGACCAAGCTTGTGGCACAAGTGATTCGAGGCTTTCAACAAAGGAGGATGTTATAGCATCAGAACAAGGTAGGTCATCTTCCTCTTCTCTTATTTCGATTGTAACATAGGAAAGTGTCTAGTAGATTGTCACATAGGTTGCTAGTCCAAGTCATTGTGCTATAGGGATTGTCTCTGTCTGTAGGGAGGATTTGCCTAGACAACAAAATGGTGAATCCACTTGGGAAGCTATGATCCTTTCCATCCATTCCTTCAACCAGATTCTTTGATGAATTTTACCAACAGTCAGTTTCTTGGCTTGTTTACTTCTCTGTAGTTATTTTCACTCACTGGTAATTGCTTAAGGACACCCAGTTTGTTTTGGTCTTGAATATTTTTTATTTTTCCCCTATTTTTCTTGCCCATCACATGTTTTTCTTTAATAGTTTCACTATCATCGTGGATTTTTTAATTGCAATCTCGTTGATACCCCTTGCATCGCCCTGTTTCCTATAACAAACATTGATCCTAGAGGATGAAGAAATTAGGGTTTCTTCTTGTTTTTAGTGTTTTTGGCCTCTGTCAATGATTTTGCAGCGTATCTACAGTGTATTTGTCTTGGTTGTTATGCTTGTATGACTGCAATTGTTCCTTGACTTTGTTAATGTGTGTTTGGAACTTGATTGTTTTCTAGGGTTTCTAGGACTTCTAGCTCACCCTCCACTCATTGTTTGGTCTGCTTTCCTAAGATTGATTGCTTTCATTCATGATTCTCCCCACAATCAGAATTTCAAGTTTCTTTTGGTTCATTGATGTAAATTTGTTTTCATTAGTGTCGAGTCATATTGATGCTTTGAAGATTACTTTAGCTCCATTTCCAAGCATAGATTACAAATTGTTTTCTTTGGTTGAACTGAAAGAGAGTACTTGTTTTCATTCTTATGTTTCAGAAAGAAAAAAGTGATAGATCTCTTTGTTTAAGTATTTTGAGACATTTTTTTTCATTCAAAACCATAAAGTGAAAGAAATTATCATTGAGTTGAGTTGATTGCATTTTCCTTTTCTCATTGCATTAGTTTTCATGGTTAGATCAAAGTGAAAGAAAAACCATTAGTACATTTTAGTCAAAAGAAAGTGATTTTTCGATTCTAATAGGATTTCATATTGACATTGCATTTGGTAGTGAAGTGAAAGATTAAATTTCGTTTTTACAATTTGCGTTAGAAAGTATTATGTTTTGATGCATTATCTGGTTTTTTCTCTTCCTTTTCTTGTTTAGCCTTCATCGAATGAAAAGGTTTCATTTTCATCATTTAGTTGCATTATAGGAACATATGACATCGTTTAGCCATCAAGTTGAAACTTAATCCAAGATAAACTTAAAATTTACCTCAATTAACCTAAGGATCATTTGTCACCTAACACAAATATCTATAGGTCTAAGCTAGAGACGTGTTCCGACATCTTTAAACACAACAACTGTCGTTAAATTCCTGCAGTGTATCTCGGGGTTGAAATCTCGTCCCAATATGGAAGTATATATAAGGTTCTCTAGTGATTTTGGGTATATAGGAGGCACTTCAGTATGATAAGTATATAGGTACACTCTCATAGAACGGTTCTGCATTAGACAACGCTAACATGGACTTGTGCTCCCCATACCGTTGTGTATATATTGGGAAACCCTATTAGGTTGCTATCCTTTAGCCATAGGTAACCAAGTCAGCCACCTTGTAAACGTGATACACCGAACACAACATTTGGGGAGATCGGTCATTGTACATCAAGTCCTTGGTTTTGGCTAAGGTGTATATAACAGCTCACTGTTACTTGGTAAATCCTCTTGCCTAGTATTACCAATTTTTTATTTATTTGTTGTTTCATGTAATAAAATTAACTGCCAAAAATAACATGTCGAACCGATGTAGTTGCATCTTGGCCCCATATTGAGTAATTCTTTGTAAATTTTATTTTTAATCAGCCCTTAATGAATCATCTCTTTTTCTTCTGCTCTTGAGAGAAAGTCATCATGGCTGAACCATTGAGTTCACCCCGTAGTTCCCCTTCATTGTCTAATACTGAAGGATCATCACGAGTTCATACAGAACTTCCACAATCACTTGAAGCTCAAGGCTTTGAACTTGGGATTATACCCAACACTTAACCCCTTGCTTCTCATCCACCACCTTCAGATTCTTTGTCACCTCAAGAGTCTGATACGGAAACCCTTGAGAGTCAAGAGAGGTGTGTCTTATATCCTTAGAATCCATTATTTGATCCTTTTGTGATATCTCCTCAGCATCCTTACAGTCCATACGATTGACCTAGTGTTCCTTTGGAGTTATCTCCTCGTACATCTAAAATTCCTCCTCACCGTTTGTTTCCACCGATGGAATCAAAAGGTGAGACTCCAACCTTTCCTCAAGGCCCTCCGAAAGTCTTCACTACTCACACTCCTCATGTTGATGAAGAGCAATAATATGACTTTCCTCCCGAAGGCTTTCCTTTTATGGGAAGAGTTTCATCTCAAACACTTCCTAAAACCAGTGGGCCTATTCCCATCTTTGATCACATCCATGAATGGAGACGTCGACATCGCCTCGTCAAATTTGAAATTCTTGATGAGTTGTTAACTAAATGTTTCACCAAATCATTTGTAAACAAAATTTCTAAAGTTATAGAAATGGGTGGATGTGTTACTGTAGACCAAGCTATTTCTGTGCCCAGTATTTAGACATAGTCTATTCCCAATTTGTCACATGATATGAAATGTTGCTTGATGCTCCAAGACCATTTTTAGATTCGGCATCCTCAAAGTCTCCCAATGTACCACCTATTGATGTATAATTGAATCAGTGTCTCAGACTTCTACCAAAGCTTCTTCGAAGAAAAAATATATTTTTTATACTGGTTCTACTCATCCTTCGAAAAACACGTCGAATCTTGGTAAAATATTTGAGATCCATGCTTTCCAGTCTACCATGGCAGATAAAACCTCGAATGGTAAAAAAAGGGTAAAGGAAAAGCGAAATCCGGTACCCTGAAATAGGATCCTCCCATTTCATTTGTTTATGATGCCTCCAAACGAAAGCCAAAATATCCTTTCCTCATTTGTGAGGAAGACCATTATATTAAGGATTGTCCCTCACACACTAAAGTTAGTTGTTTATTAAAAGGGACTCTGATTGTTTTGAAAGAGCCATTTCCATCCCAGTAGACTTAGTTGGAAGGCCAACTACAATCCTCTACTTCATTTGGTTCTCAAGTTTTCATGATGATGGGTTCATTGCCTATCTTTGTTGCTACTCGATCGAAATACTATCAAATCCCTCAAAATAAGATGGTGGGGAAAGAAGCCACTGATATACCTTCTACTTCTACTCCACCTGGTTCTCTCCCTCTCCATATTGGGAGACCTAATAATGAATCTATTCTCTGACCACCTCCCGAAGGTGTGATTCGTAAATCATCGTATAATATGAATGCTAGAGTTGCTCAACATTACAGTATTGTCGAAGATCTAGCTCAAACGCCTTCGGTGATGTCTACTTTGGAAGTTCTCCAAACATGTCCAATGTAGCAGAAGTCATTATTGTCTGCTATTGGAGGCATTGATCCCGTTGATTCTATTTTGATTACCTTCGATATTGAAAACCATGTTCTTCATCTTCCTCATTAGATTTACCTTTTGATTCAAGTCATTATAAAAGGAAAGATGATCCATCAGACTATGATTTATGAAGGTGCTTCCACCTACATCATGTCTATTTCATGTTGGAAATCCATTGGCTCTCCACCCCTTAACCAGTCCCCGAATAGCTTGGAGGCCTTTGATGGAAAACGCTCCCATCCTTATGGTATTCTCACAAGTTTTCCTATCACTTTGGAAGGGAAGACTGTCGAGCTAGAAGTGGAAGTTGTAGATGCAAATTTGAATTACAACCTTCTACTTGGGCAAAGTTAGAACCATGCCATGTTTGGTGTGGTTTCCTCTTTATTCTGGGTGCTTTGTTTTCCTCATGAAGGAAAAATTGCCACTGTTGACCAATTATCCCTTTTCTCTTTTAGTGCCTCGAATGAAAACATCCCATATGTGGGGAATACCGAAATTTTGTATGAGAGTGTGGGGGCTGGTCTTTTCAGAGATTATGCTTTAATGGGAACTTTTTCTCTCCCACCTCTGCATGTTGCCTCGATGAGCATGATCTTTGTTTCCATAGATCCATGGATTATTCCTTCCCTGGATCAGGTTGATTCATTTGGTGATAACATGCCGCTAAGTCCATTGGAACTAGCTTATCATGAAATTTTCTTGACTTCAGCGGCTGCTTCAGAAAATCATGTTGTTCTCAGTATGAACCTAGATATTATGCACAATCTCCTTGGCTTGGCTCTTGCGATTCCCTGGATCCTTTGAACAATAAATTCCCCACCGACAAAAGTATTGTTGAGGTTATGTCTCTTGATGAAACTCCTTGGAACAATATTCATCATCGTTCTTCGTTTCTTCCAAACCTAAGTGAGATTCATTCGTGTCTTGAAGTTTTTGTTTCTCATAACCCGACGCATCCACTTCAAACACCTGTCTTGGTGTACAAAGTATTGTCTGAAGGTAATGTAGGAAATATTACTGCAACCATGCCACTCAAAATTTCTGTTAAACCTGAAATTGTTGAGAACATCCGAATTGGGGTTTCCTGTTCTCCTGATGAGATTCGGGTTTACACTACCATTTTCAAATATTTTCACGATGTCTTCGCTTGGTCATATGAGGAAATGCCTGGTATTGATCTAGCTATTGTGGTGCATGAAATACCCACGTATCCTGATGCGAAGCCCATTCGTCAACGACTCTACCTTGTGCATCCTAAGAAGGTTGTTGCTATTAAGGAAGAATTTGAAAAGCTTTTAAAAGTTGGTTTTATCTGCCCTATCTCATTGACATAATGGGTTTCTAACATTGTACCTATTACTAAAAAGCAAGGCACAATATGAGTTTGTGTTGATTACTGTGACATAAATCACACATGTCCAAAAGATAACTATCCCACTCTGTTTATTGATTGAATTGTCAATGAGTGTGCCAGGAGTGAGATTTTCTCTTTTATGGATGGTTTTTTTGGTTATAACCAGATCAATATATTGCTCATTGATCAACACAAGACGACCTTCATCTATCCATGGGAGACTTTTTCCTATAAGAATCTCCCTTTTGGCTTGAAAAACATTGGTGCTACCTTTCAAAGAGAAATGTCATATGCTTTTCGTGATATTATACACATTTTTCAACCTTATCTACATGACTTACCATCTCATTCTGCTAAGTTTCATGACCATCTCGACCACCTTTGAGCCATGTTTTTGCACTGTTGAAACTATGATATTCGTCTTAATCTGCATAAGTGTGTCTTTCGCGTAGATTCTGGTCAGCTTTTAGGTTTTTTTTGTCCCAAGAAGGTATCCGAATAGATCCTTTGAAAGTTGAGGCTATTGTAAATTTACCCCCTCCTACATCACTGCATCAATTGCAAAGTTTGCAAGGAAAGGCTAATTTTCTTCGTCGTTTTGTCCCTAACTACGTTGAACTCGCCAAGGGACTTACGCGCTTGCTCAAAAAGGGGATCCCATTCCTTTGGGATGAAATTTCCCAACAATCATTTGATGCCCTAAAGAACACGCTCATTAGTGCTCCTTTATTGCATCCCCTTGAATATCGCCGTGATTATTTCCTACACTTGGCTGCAGCCGAGAGTAACATTAATATGGTATTGGTCCATGATGATGACGTTGGTAATGAACATGTGGTTTATTATTTAAGTAGAAATTTTATTGACACTAACTCAGTATGCTAATGTTGAGAAACTTGCCTTGGCATCAGTACATGTTGTTCAGCGATTTCATCATTACATTCTTCTACAAAAGACCATGGTGATTTTTGACTGCAACCCCATGACTTATATTTTGACTCATCAATTGCTTGGGGGAAATAATCTAAATGGATTTTTATCCTAGAAGAGTTTGATTTGGAGTTTACTGCCGCCAGTTCAAAGAAGTCACTCTTTTTTTCCAAATTGGTTTGCGCCATTCCTTCTGCAAACACTTCCGCTGATTTTACTGAGTAGATCCCTAAAGACACTTTGTTTCTAATCATCACTCTTGATTCGTGGTATGGATATATCATTATTTATATTCAGACCCAAACCTTTTGATCTGAGTTGTCTCGATTTGATCGACGTTGCATTCGGCATCAGTCTCAACCTTATCAGATTATTGGTGATACATTATACTGAGTCAGTGTTGACTCTATTCTTCGCAGACGTGTTACGAAACCAGCTTAAGAAAAGATAGAAAAGATAGATCAATGCCTTATAATTCAGCCTCTTCGAGGGGGCAACCTCCTTTACATTACATAAACACACAATTATTCGATGATTCAAATGAAAATACATCCTCTCTATATATAGGAGTCTAAGGGGTCATAACATAATCAGAGCCTACATAAAAATAATAATGTAAGGGCACAATAATAACAATAGTGGGCTTCTATAGGGCACAATAGTAACAATATGGGCACTACATGTGTAAATCAATATAATAAGGGTGTTGTACTAATAATAATAAGGGGTTACACTAGTAGTATAGGGGCCTAACATGCCCCTCTCCTTAAAAAAGTGTTGTCCTCAACGCTTGAGTAGTTCTTGATGCTTCTGTATAAACTTCTTGTCCTCCGATGTGGAATCTTCAGCGGGTAAGTTCTTCCACTTGATGAGATACTCTGAAATTAATTGATTTCCTAACTATAGGTTTCTTGCTTCTGTGACTGCTCCAAGTTCCACGATGATTTTTCCTTCCTCTTCAATTTCTGGCAATATTGTTTGAATTGGGATCTTTTGGAACTTTTGAATAAGTGGCCATACTTCTTCATCCTTCTTCGATTCATCCCTTGCTTCCATTTTATTGAAGTGTCCTCCCATTTGGTAAGGTTGCCATTTTTTAAGTGCATGTAGTATTTTCAACATTTCCTTCTCACAAATAGCTTGCTTGAGATGTAGTAGTAAAAATACCCAATCACCTACATCAAAACATTTTTCACTACGATGTTGATCTACTTGTTGTTTCATTCGAGTTTTCACCAAAGTGCATTATCCTTTAAAACTTGGAGAACTTGTTGTTGATGCACGATGTGATATTTCACCACTTGAACCTTTTTCTTCTTGATATGTCCTTCTATATTTAGAGTTTGAGGAGTGATAATTTCTTCCAATCTTTTACAATATATGGTCGGATTCATTTCTTCTTTATTGATGTGATCTTTCACTTATTGTACCTTTTTCTATTGATATGTCCTTCTATCTTGAGAGTTTGAGGAGTGGTAATTCTTGCCAATGCTTTACAAGATGTGGTCTGATTCATTTCTTCTTGCTCTGGGGTGGGGTCCTGCCGTATATCCTCTTCTTTTGTTTTTTCTTTATCCTTTTCTTCCTCGTCTTCATAATATATGTAAAATAATTTCTTCTCAGCACACTTATGACCTTTAGTGCATTTGCTATCACAATTGTAACAAATCCCTTTTTCTCTTTTATCTTCCAATTGTTGTGGTGTAACCCTTGTAGGTTGTGGAAGGCTAGGAGAAACAACACTTCCATCTTCATAGCTGTGAGGGGTAGAATTCAATGTTTCCATAATTTTACTTTCTAGTATGTCACAAAGCCCTTTTACTCTTTCCAATTGTTGTGGTGTTGCTCTAAAGAAGGTGTTGCTCTTTGTATCCTCATAATGTGCTATCATTTCCTCTGTGAGAATTGACCACGTAACAAGTCGTTTACGAGA